>OX421898.1:9224096-9302347 GCA_949128065.1 Beris chalybata
TAAAGGTGAGACTGTCAGCTACTCAAAAAATCAAACAGAATGAAAATCGGGTCAAAAATGAGGCGGTGCTGGTCGAAACTGTGGAGCGCCACAGCCCCAAAATTCGATCTTTTTCGATTAAAAACTCCCCAAGGGTACCCCCTTGGGAATTTCGCGCATTTTTCGGGAACAAATCAATTTTCTGGGAAACCATTTTCGCGAATAGTCACAAATTACACATCAAATTAAAGGTGAGACTGTCAGCTACTCAAAAAATCAAACAGAATGAAAATCGGGTCAAAAATGAGGCGGTGCTGGTCGAAACTGTGGAGCGCCACAACTCCAAAATTCGATCTTTTTCGATTAAAAACTCTCCAAGGGTACCCCCTTGGGAATTTCGCGCATTTTTCGGGAACAAATCAATTTTCTGGGAAACCATTTTCGCGAATAGTCACAAATTACACATCAAATTAAAGGTGAGACTGTCAGCTACTCAAAAAATCAAACAGAATGAAAATCGGGTCAAAAATGAGGCGGTGCTGGTCGAAACTGTGGAGCGCCACAGCCCCAAAATTCGATCTTTTTCGATTAAAAACTCCCCAAGGGTACCCCCTTGGGAATTTCGCGCATTTTTCGGGAACAAATCAATTTTCTGGGAAACCATTTTCGCGAATAGTCACAAATTACACATCAAATTAAAGGTGAGACTGTCAGCTACTCAAAAAATCAAACAGAATGAAAATCGGGTCAAAAATGAGGCGGTGCTGGTCGAAACTGTGGAGCGCCACAACTCCAAAATTCGATCTTTTTCGATTAAAAACTCCCCAAGGGTACCCCCTTGGGAATTTCGCGCATTTTTCGGGAACAAATCAATTTTCTGGGAAACCATTTTCGCGAATAGTCACAAATTACACATCAAATTAAAGGTGAGACTGTCAGCTACTCAAAAAATCAAACAGAATGAAAATCGGGTCAAAAATGAGGCGGTGCTGGTCGAAACTGTGGAGCGCCACAGCCCCAACATTCGATCTTTTTCGATTAAAAACTCCCCAAGGGTACCTACCCCCTTGGGAATTTCGCGCATTTTTCGGGAACAAATCAATTTTCTGGGAAACCATTTTCGCGAATAGTCACAAATTACACATCAAATTAAAGGTGAGACTGTCAGCTACTCAAAAAATCAAACAGAATGAAAATCGGGTCAAAAATGAGGCGGTGCTGGTCGAAGCTGTGGAGCGCCACAACTCCAAAATTCGATCTTTTTCGATTAAAAACTCTCCAAGGGTACCCCCTTGGGAATTTCGCGCATTTTTCGGGAACAAATCAATTTTCTGGGAAACCATTTTCGCGAATAGTCACAAATTACACATCAAATTAAAGGTGAGACTGTCAGCTACTCAAAAAATCAAACAGAATGAAAATCGGGTCAAAAATGAGGCGGTGCTGGTCGAAACTGTGGAGCGCCACAGCCCCAAAATTCGATCTTTTTCGATTAAAAACTCCCCAAGGGTACCCCCTTGGGAATTTCGCGCATTTTTCGGGAACAAATCAATTTTCTGGGAAACCATTTTCGCGAATAGTCACAAATTACACATCAAATTAAAGGTGAGACTGTCAGCTACTCAAAAAATCAAACAGAATGAAAATCGGGTCAAAAATGAGGCGGTGCTGGTCGAAACTGTGGAGCGCCACAACTCCAAAATTCGATCTTTTTCGATTAAAAACTCTCCAAGGGTACCCCCTTGGGAATTTCGCGCATTTTTCGGGAACAAATCAATTTTCTGGGAAACCATTTTCGCGAATAGTCACAAATTACACATCAAATTAAAGGTGAGACTGTCAGCTACTCAAAAAATCAAACAGAATGAAAATCGGGTCAAAAATGAGGCGGTGCTGGTCGAAACTGTGGAGCGCCACAGCCCCAAAATTCGATCTTTTTCGATTAAAAACTCCCCAAGGGTACCCCCTTGGGAATTTCGCGCATTTTTCGGGAACAAATCAATTTTCTGGGAAACCATTTTCGCGAATAGTCACAAATTACACATCAAATTAAAGGTGAGACTGTCAGCTACTCAAAAAATCAAACAGAATGAAAATCGGGTCAAAAATGAGGCGGTGCTGGTCGAAACTGTGGAGCGCCACAACTCCAAAATTCGATCTTTTTCGATTAAAAACTCCCCAAGGGTACCCCCTTGGGAATTTCGCGCATTTTTCGGGAACAAATCAATTTTCTGGGAAACCATTTTCGCGAATAGTCACAAATTACACATCAAATTAAAGGTGAGACTGTCAGCTACTCAAAAAATCAAACAGAATGAAAATCGGGTCAAAAATGAGGCGGTGCTGGTCGAAACTGTGGAGCGCCACAACTCCAAAATTCGATCTTTTTCGATTAAAAACTCCCCAAGGGTACCCCCTTGGGAATTTCGCGCATTTTTCGGGAACAAATCAATTTTCTGGGAAACCATTTTCGCGAATAGTCACAAATTACACATCAAATTAAAGGTGAGACTGTCAGCTACTCAAAAAATCAAACAGAATGAAAATCGGGTCAAAAATGAGGCGGTGCTGGTCGAAACTGTGGAGCGCCACAGCCCCAAAATTCGATCTTTTTCGATTAAAAACTCCCCAAGGGTACCCCCTTGGGAATTTCGCGCATTTTTCGGGAACAAATCAATTTTCTGGGAAACCATTTTCGCGAATAGTCACAAATTACACATCAAATTAAAGGTGAGACTGTCAGCTACTCAAAAAATCAAACAGAATGAAAATCGGGTCAAAAATGAGGCGGTGCTGGTCGAAACTGTGGAGCGCCACAACTCCAAAATTCGATCTTTTTCGATTAAAAACTCTGCAAGGGTACCCCCTTGGGAATTTCGCGCATTTTTCGGGAACAAATCAATTTTCTGGGAAACCATTTTCGCGAATAGTCACAAATTACACATCAAATTAAAGGTGAGACTGTCAGCTACTCAAAAAATCAAACAGAATGAAAATCGGGTCAAAAATGAGGCGGTGCTGGTCGAAACTGTGGAGCGCCACAGCCCCAAAATTCGATCTTTTTCGATTAAAAACTCCCCAAGGGTACCCCCTTGGGAATTTCGCGCATTTTTCGGGAACAAATCAATTTTCTGGGAAACCATTTTCGCGAATAGTCACAAATTACACATCAAATTAAAGGTGAGACTGTCAGCTACTCAAAAAATCAAACAGAATGAAAATCGGGTCAAAAATGAGGCGGTGCTGGTCGAAACTGTGGAGCGCCACAACTCCAAAATTCGATCTTTTTCGATTAAAAACTCTCCAAGGGTACCCCCTTGGGAATTTCGCGCATTTTTCGGGAACAAATCAATTTTCTGGGAAACCATTTTCGCGAATAGTCACAAATTACACATCAAATTAAAGGTGAGACTGTCAGCTACTCAAAAAATCATACAGAATGAAAATCGGGTCAAAAATGAGGCGGTGCTGGTCGAAACTGTGGAGCGCCACAGCCCCAAAATTCGATCTTTTTCGATTAAAAACTCCCCAAGGGTACCCCCTTGGGAATTTCGCGCATTTTTCGGGAACAAATCAATTTTCTGGGAAACCATTTTCGCGAATAGTCACAAATTACACATCAAATTAAAGGTGAGACTGTCAGCTACTCAAAAAATCAAACAGAATGAAAATCGGGTCAAAAATGAGGCGGTGCTGGTCGAAACTGTGGAGCGCCACAACTCCAAAATTCGATCTTTTTCGATTAAAAACTCTGCAAGGGTACCCCCTTGGGAATTTCGCGCATTTTTCGGGAACAAATCAATTTTCTGGGAAACCATTTTCGCGAATAGTCACAAATTACACATCAAATTAAAGGTGAGACTGTCAGCTACTCAAAAAATCAAACAGAATGAAAATCGGGTCAAAAATGAGGCGGTGCTGGTCGAAACTGTGGAGCGCCACAGCCCCAAAATTCGATCTTTTTCGATTAAAAACTCCCCAAGGGTACCCCCTTGGGAATTTCGCGCATTTTTCGGGAACAAATCAATTTTCTGGGAAACCATTTTCGCGAATAGTCACAAATTACACATCAAATTAAAGGTGAGACTGTCAGCTACTCAAAAAATCAAACAGAATGAAAATCGGGTCAAAAATGAGGCGGTGCTGGTCGAAACTGTGGAGCGCCACAGCCCCAAAATTCGATCTTTTTCGATTAAAAACTCCCCAAGGGTACCCCCTTGGGAATTTCGCGCATTTTTCGGGAACAAATCAATTTTCTGGGAAACCATTTTCGCGAATAGTCACAAATTACACATCAAATTAAAGGTGAGACTGTCAGCTACTCAAAAAATCAAACAGAATGAAAATCGGGTCAAAAATGAGGCGGTGCTGGTCGAAACTGTGGAGCGCCACAGCCCCAAAATTCGATCTTTTTCGATTAAAAACTCCCCAAGGGTACCCCCTTGGGAATTTCGCGCATTTTTCGGGAACAAATCAATTTTCTGGGAAACCATTTTCGCGAATAGTCACAAATTACACATCAAATTAAAGGTGAGACTGTCAGCTACTCAAAAAATCAAACAGAATGAAAATCGGGTCAAAAATGAGGCGGTGCTGGTCGAAACTGTGGAGCGCCACAGCCCCAAAATTCGATCTTTTTCGATTAAAAACTCCCCAAGGGTACCCCCTTGGGAATTTCGCGCATTTTTCGGGAACAAATCAATTTTCTGGGAAACCATTTTCGCGAATAGTCACAAATTACACATCAAATTAAAGGTGAGACTGTCAGCTACTCAAAAAATCAAACAGAATGAAAATCGGGTCAAAAATGAGGCGGTGCTGGTCGAAACTGTGGAGCGCCACAACTCCAAAATTCGATCTTTTTCGATTAAAAACTCCCCAAGGGTACCCCCTTGGGAATTTCGCGCATTTTTCGGGAACAAATCAATTTTCTGGGAAACCATTTTCGCGAATAGTCACAAATTACACATCAAATTAAAGGTGAGACTTTCAGCTACTCAAAAAATCAAACAGAATGAAAATCGGGTCAAAAATGAGGCGGTGCTGGTCGAAACTGTGGAGCGCCACAACTCCAAAATTCGATCTTTTTCGATTAAAAACTCCCCAAGGGTACCCCCTTGGGAATTTCGCGCATTTTTCGGGAACAAATCAATTTTCTGGGAAACCATTTTCGCGAATAGTCACAAATTACACATCAAATTAAAGGTGAGACTGTCAGCTACTCAAAAAATCAAACAGAATGAAAATCGGGTCAAAAATGAGGCGGTGCTGGTCGAAACTGTGGAGCGCCACAGCCCAAACATTCGATCTTTTTCGATTAAAAACTCCCCAAGGGTACCTACCCCCTTGGGAATTTCGCGCATTTTTCGGGAACAAATCAATTTTCTGGGAAACCATTTTCGCGAATAGTCACAAATTACACATCAAATTAAAGGTGAGACTGGCAGCTACTCAAAAAATCAAACAGAATGAAAATCGGGTCAAAAATGAGGCGGTGCTGGTCGAAACTGTGGAGCGCCACAGCCCCAAAATTCGATCTTTTTCGATTAAAAACTCCCCAAGGGTACCCCCTTGGGAATTTCGCGCATTTTTCGGGAACAAATCAATTTTCTGGGAAACGATTTTCGCGAATAGTCACAAATTACACATCAAATTAAAGGTGAGACTGTCAGCTACTCAAAAAATCGAACAGAATGAAAATCGGGTCAAAAATGAGGCGGTGCTGGTCGAAACTGTGGAGCGCCACAGCCCCAAAATTCGATCTTTTTCGATTAAAAACTCCCCAAGGGTACCCCCTTGGGAATTTCGCGCATTTTTCGGGAACAAATCAATTTTCTGGGAAACGATTTTCGCGAATAGTCACAAATTACACATCAAATTAAAGGTGAGACTGTCAGCTACTCAAAAAATCAAACAGAATGAAAATCGGGTCAAAAATGAGGCGGTGCTGGTCGAAACTGTGGAGCGCCACAGCCCCAAAATTCGCTCTTTTTCGATTAAAAACTCTGCAACGGTACCCCCTTGGGAATTTCGCGCATTTTTCGGGAACAAATCAATTTTCTGGGAAACCATTTTCGCGAATAGTCACAAATTACACATCAAATTAAAGGTGAGACTGTCAGCTACTCAAAAAATCAAACAGAATGAAAATCGGGTCAAAAATGAGGCGGTGCTGGTCGAAACTGTGGAGCGCCACAGCCCCAAAATTCGATCTTTTTCGATTAAAAACTCCCCAAGGGTACCCCCTTGGGAATTTCGCGCATTTTTCGGGAACAAATCAATTTTCTGGGAAACCATTTTCGCGAATAGTCACAAATTACACATCAAATTAAAGGTGAGACTGTCAGCTACTCAAAAAATCGAACAGAATGAAAATCGGGTCAAAAATGATTCGGTGCTGGTCGAAACTGTGGAGCGCCACAGCCCCAAAATTCGATCTTTTTCGATTAAAAACTCCCCAAGGGTACCCCCTTGGGAATTTTGCGCATTTTTCGGGAACAAATCAATTTTCTGGGAAACCATTTTCGCGAATAGTCACAAATTACACATCAAATTAAAGGTGAGACTGTCAGCTACTCAAAAAATCGAACAGAATGAAAATCGGGTCAAAAATGAGGCGGTGCTGGTCGAAACTGTGGAGCGCCACAGCCCCAAAATTCGATCTTTTTCGATTAAAAACTCCCCAAGGGTACCCCCTTGGGAATTTCGCGCATTTTTCGGGAACAAATCAATTTTCTGGGAAACCATTTTCGCGAATAGTCACAAATTACACATCAAATTAAAGGTGAGACTGTCAGCTACTCAAAAAATCAAACAGAATGAAAATCGGGTCAAAAATGAGGCGGTGCTGGTCGAAACTGTGGAGCGCCACAGCCCCAAAATTCGATCTTTTTCGATTAAAAACTCCCCAAGGGTACCCTCTTGGGAATTTCGCGCATTTTTCGGGAACAAATCAATTTTCTGGGAAACCATTTTCGCGAATAGTCACAAATTACACATCAAATTAAAGGTGAGACTGTCAGCTACTCAAAAAATCAAACAGAATGAAAATCGGGTCAAAAATGAGGCGGTGCTGGTCGAAACTGTGGAGCGCCACAGCCCCAAAATTCGATCTTTTTCGATTAAAAACTCCCCAAGGGTACCCCCTTGGGAATTTCGCGCATTTTTCGGGAACAAATCAATTTTCTGGGAAACCATTTTCGCGAATAGTCACAAATTACACATCAAATTAAAGGTGAGACTGTCAGCTACTCAAAAAATCGAACAGAATGAAAATCGGGTCAAAAATGAGGCGGTGCTGGTCGAAACTGTGGAGCGCCACAGCCCCAAAATTCGATCTTTTTCGATTAAAAACTCCCCAAGGGTACCCCCTTGGGAATTTCGCGCATTTTTCGGGAACAAATCAATTTTCTGGGAAACCATTTTCGCGAATAGTCACAAATTACACATCAAATTGAAGGTGAGACTGTCAGCTACTCAAAAAATCAAACAGAATGAAAATCGGGTCAAAAATGAGGCGGTGCTGGTCGAAACTGTGGAGCGCCACAGCCCCAAAATTCGATCTTTTTCGATTAAAAACTCCCCAAGGGTACCCCCTTGGGAATTTCGCGCATTTTTCGGGAACAAATCAATTTTCTGGGAAACCATTTTCGCGAATAGTCACAAATTACACATCAAATTAAAGGTGAGACTGTCAGCTACTCAAAAAATCAAACAGAATGAAAATCGGGTCAAAAATGAGGCGGTGCTGGTCGAAACTGTGGAGCGCCACAACTCCAAAATTCGATCTTTTTCGATTAAAAACTCCCCAAGGGTACCCCCTTGGGAATTTCGCGCATTTTTCGGGAACAAATCAATTTTCTGGGAAACCATTTTCGCGAATAGTCACAAATTACACATCAAATTAAAGGTGAGACTTTCAGCTACTCAAAAAATCAAACAGAATGAAAATCGGGTCAAAAATGAGGCGGTGCTGGTCGAAACTGTGGAGCGCCACAACTCCAAAATTCGATCTTTTTCGATTAAAAACTCCCCAAGGGTACCCCCTTGGGAATTTCGCGCATTTTTCGGGAACAAATCAATTTTCTGGGAAACCATTTTCGCGAATAGTCACAAATTACACATCAAATTAAAGGTGAGACTGTCAGCTACTCAAAAAATCAAACAGAATGAAAATCGGGTCAAAAATGAGGCGGTGCTGGTCGAAACTGTGGAGCGCCACAGCCCAAACATTCGATCTTTTTCGATTAAAAACTCCCCAAGGGTACCTACCCCCTTGGGAATTTCGCGCATTTTTCGGGAACAAATCAATTTTCTGGGAAACCATTTTCGCGAATAGTCACAAATTACACATCAAATTAAAGGTGAGACTGGCAGCTACTCAAAAAATCAAACAGAATGAAAATCGGGTCAAAAATGAGGCGGTGCTGGTCGAAACTGTGG
Source organism: Beris chalybata (assembly GCA_949128065.1). Classification (NCBI taxonomy): domain Eukaryota; kingdom Metazoa; phylum Arthropoda; class Insecta; order Diptera; family Stratiomyidae; genus Beris; species Beris chalybata. The sequence goes on from OX421898.1 coordinate 9,232,518, forward strand.
AGCGCCACAGCCCCAAAATTCGATCTTTTTCGATTAAAAACTCCCCAAGGGTACCCCCTTGGGAATTTCGCGCATTTTTCGGGAACAAATCAATTTTCTGGGAAACGATTTTCGCGAATAGTCACAAATTACACATCAAATTAAAGGTGAGACTGTCAGCTACTCAAAAAATCGAACAGAATGAAAATCGGGTCAAAAATGAGGCGGTGCTGGTCGAAACTGTGGAGCGCCACAGCCCCAAAATTCGATCTTTTTCGATTAAAAACTCCCCAAGGGTACCCCCTTGGGAATTTCGCGCATTTTTCGGGAACAAATCAATTTTCTGGGAAACGATTTTCGCGAATAGTCACAAATTACACATCAAATTAAAGGTGAGACTGTCAGCTACTCAAAAAATCAAACAGAATGAAAATCGGGTCAAAAATGAGGCGGTGCTGGTCGAAACTGTGGAGCGCCACAGCCCCAAAATTCGCTCTTTTTCGATTAAAAACTCTGCAACGGTACCCCCTTGGGAATTTCGCGCATTTTTCGGGAACAAATCAATTTTCTGGGAAACCATTTTCGCGAATAGTCACAAATTACACATCAAATTAAAGGTGAGACTGTCAGCTACTCAAAAAATCAAACAGAATGAAAATCGGGTCAAAAATGAGGCGGTGCTGGTCGAAACTGTGGAGCGCCACAGCCCCAAAATTCGATCTTTTTCGATTAAAAACTCCCCAAGGGTACCCCCTTGGGAATTTCGCGCATTTTTCGGGAACAAATCAATTTTCTGGGAAACCATTTTCGCGAATAGTCACAAATTACACATCAAATTAAAGGTGAGACTGTCAGCTACTCAAAAAATCGAACAGAATGAAAATCGGGTCAAAAATGATTCGGTGCTGGTCGAAACTGTGGAGCGCCACAGCCCCAAAATTCGATCTTTTTCGATTAAAAACTCCCCAAGGGTACCCCCTTGGGAATTTTGCGCATTTTTCGGGAACAAATCAATTTTCTGGGAAACCATTTTCGCGAATAGTCACAAATTACACATCAAATTAAAGGTGAGACTGTCAGCTACTCAAAAAATCGAACAGAATGAAAATCGGGTCAAAAATGAGGCGGTGCTGGTCGAAACTGTGGAGCGCCACAGCCCCAAAATTCGATCTTTTTCGATTAAAAACTCCCCAAGGGTACCCCCTTGGGAATTTCGCGCATTTTTCGGGAACAAATCAATTTTCTGGGAAACCATTTTCGCGAATAGTCACAAATTACACATCAAATTAAAGGTGAGACTGTCAGCTACTCAAAAAATCAAACAGAATGAAAATCGGGTCAAAAATGAGGCGGTGCTGGTCGAAACTGTGGAGCGCCACAGCCCCAAAATTCGATCTTTTTCGATTAAAAACTCCCCAAGGGTACCCTCTTGGGAATTTCGCGCATTTTTCGGGAACAAATCAATTTTCTGGGAAACCATTTTCGCGAATAGTCACAAATTACACATCAAATTAAAGGTGAGACTGTCAGCTACTCAAAAAATCAAACAGAATGAAAATCGGGTCAAAAATGAGGCGGTGCTGGTCGAAACTGTGGAGCGCCACAGCCCCAAAATTCGATCTTTTTCGATTAAAAACTCCCCAAGGGTACCCCCTTGGGAATTTCGCGCATTTTTCGGGAACAAATCAATTTTCTGGGAAACCATTTTCGCGAATAGTCACAAATTACACATCAAATTAAAGGTGAGACTGTCAGCTACTCAAAAAATCGAACAGAATGAAAATCGGGTCAAAAATGAGGCGGTGCTGGTCGAAACTGTGGAGCGCCACAGCCCCAAAATTCGATCTTTTTCGATTAAAAACTCCCCAAGGGTACCCCCTTGGGAATTTCGCGCATTTTTCGGGAACAAATCAATTTTCTGGGAAACCATTTTCGCGAATAGTCACAAATTACACATCAAATTAAAGGTGAGACTGTCAGCTACTCAAAAAATCAAACAGAATGAAAATCGGGTCAAAAATGAGGCGGTGCTGGTCGAAACTGTGGAGCGCCACAGCCCCAAAATTCGATCTTTTTCGATTAAAAACTCCCCAAGGGTACCCCCTTGGGAATTTCGCGCATTTTTCGGGAACAAATCAATTTTCTGGGAAACCATTTTCGCGAATAGTCACAAATTACACATCAAATTAAAGGTGAGACTGTCAGCTACTCAAAAAATCAAACAGAATGAAAATCGGGTCAAAAATGAGGCGGTGCTGGTCGAAACTGTGGAGCGCCACAGCCCCAAAATTCGATCTTTTTCGATTAAAAACTCCCCAAGGGTACCCCCTTGGGAATTTCGCGCATTTTTCGGGAACAAATCAATTTTCTGGGAAACCATTTTCGCGAATAGTCACAAATTACACATCAAATTAAAGGTGAGACTGTCAGCTACTCAAAAAATCAAACAGAATGAAAATCGGGTCAAAAATGAGGCGGTGCTGGTCGAAACTGTGGAGCGCCACAGCCCCAAAATTCGATCTTTTTCGATTAAAAACTCCCCAAGGGTACCCCCTTGGGAATTTCGCGCATTTTTCGGGAACAAATCAATTTTCTGGGAAACCATTTTCGCGAATAGTCACAAATTACACATCAAATTAAAGGTGAGACTGTCAGCTACTCAAAAAATCGAACAGAATGAAAATCGGGTCAAAAATGAGGCGGTGCTGGTCGAAACTGTGGAGCGCCACAGCCCCAAAATTCGATCTTTTTCGATTAAAAACTCCCCAAGGGTACCCCCTTGGGAATTTCGCGCATTTTTCGGGAACAAATCAATTTTCTGGGAAACCATTTTCGCGAATAGTCACAAATTACACATCAAATTAAAGGTGAGACTGTCAGCTACTCAAAAAATCAAACAGAATGAAAATCGGGTCAAAAATGAGGCGGTGCTGGTCGAAACTGTGGAGCGCCACAGCCCCAAAATTCGATCTTTTCGATTAAAAACTCCCCAAGGGTACCCCCTTGGGAATTTCGCGCATTTTTCGGGAACAAATCAATTTTCTGGGAAACCATTTTCGCGAATAGTCACAAATTACACATCAAATTAAAGGTGAGACTGTCAGCTACTCAAAAAATCGAACAGAATGAAAATCGGGTCAAAAATGAGGCGGTGCTGGTCGAAACTGTGGAGCGCCACAGCCCCAAAATTCGATCTTTTTCGATTAAAAACTCCCCAAGGGTACCCCCTTGGGAATTTCGCGCATTTTTCGGGAACAAATCAATTTTCTGGGAAACCATTTTCGCGAATAGTCACAAATTACACATCAAATTAAAGGTGAGACTGTCAGCTACTCAAAAAATCGAACAGAATGAAAGTCGGGTCAAAAATGAGGCGGTGCTGGTCGAAACTGTGGAGCGCCACAGCCCCAAAATTCGATCTTTTTCGATTAAAAACTCCCCAAGGGTACCCCCTTGGGAATTTTGCGCATTTTTCGGGAACAAATCAATTTTCTGGGAAACCATTTTCGCGAATAGTCACAAATTACACATCAAATTAAAGGTGAGACTGTCAGCTACTCAAAAAATCAAACAGAATGAAAATCGGGTCAAAAATGAGGCGGTGCTGGTCGAAACTGTGGAGCGCCACAGCCCCAAAATTCGATCTTTTTCGATTAAAAACTCCCCAAGGGTACCCCTTTGGGAATTTCGCGCATTTTTCGGAAACAAATCAATTTTCTGGGAAACCATTTTCGCGAATAGTCACAAATTACACATCAAATTAAAGGTGAGACTGTCAGCTACTCAAAAAATCAAACAGAATGAAAATCGGGTCAAAAATGAGGCGGTGCTGGTCGAAACTGTGGAGCGCCACAACTCCAAAATTCGATCTTTTTCGATTAAAAACTCCCCAAGGGTACCCCCTTGGGAATTTCGCGCATTTTTCGGGAACAAATCAATTTTCTGGGAAACCATTTTCGCGAATAGTCACAAATTACACATCAAATTAAAGGTGAGACTGTCAGCTACTCAAAAAATCAAACAGAATGAAAATCGGGTCAAAAATGAGGCGGTGCTGGTCGAAACTGTGGAGCGCCACAGCCCCAAAATTCGATCTTTTTCGATTAAAAACTCCCCAAGGGTACCCCTTTGGGAATTTCGCGCATTTTTCGGGAACAAATCAATTTTCTGGGAAACCATTTTCGCGAATAGTCACAAATTACACATCAAATTAAAGGTGAGACTGTCAGCTACTCAAAAAATCGAACAGAATGAAAATCGGGTCAAAAATGAGGCGGTGCTGGTCGAAACTGTGGAGCGCCACAGCCCCAAAATTCGATCTTTTTCGATTAAAAACTCCCCAAGGGTACCCCCTTGGGAATTTTGCGCATTTTTCGGGAACAAATCAATTTTCTGGGAAACCATTTTCGCGAATAGTCACAAATTACACATCAAATTAAAGGTGAGACTGTCAGCTACTCAAAAAATCAAACAGAATGAAAATCGGGTCAAAAATGAGGCGGTGCTGGTCGAAACTGTGGAGCGCCACAGCCCCAAAATTCGATCTTTTTCGATTAAAAACTCCCCAAGGGTACCCCTTTGGGAATTTCGCGCATTTTTCGGAAACAAATCAATTTTCTGGGAAACCATTTTCGCGAATAGTCACAAATTACACATCAAATTAAAGGTGAGACTGTCAGCTACTCAAAAAATCAAACAGAATGAAAATCGGGTCAAAAATGAGGCGGTGCTGGTCGAAACTGTGGAGCGCCACAACTCCAAAATTCGATCTTTTTCGATTAAAAACTCCCCAAGGGTACCCCTTGGGAATTTCGCGCATTTTTCGGGAACAAATCAATTTTCTGGGAAACCATTTTCGCGAATAGTCACAAATTACACATCAAATTAAAGGTGAGACTGTCAGCTACTCAAAAAATCAAACAGAATGAAAATCGGGTCAAAAATGAGGCGGTGCTGGTCGAAACTGTGGAGCGCCACAGCCCCAAAATTCGATCTTTTTCGATTAAAAACTCCCCAAGGGTACCCCCTTGGGAATTTTGCGCATTTTTCGGGAACAAATCAATTTTCTGGGAAACCATTTTCGCGAATAGTCACAAATTACACATCAAATTAAAGGTGAGACTGTCAGCTACTCAAAAAATCAAACAGAATGAAAATCGGGTCAAAAATGAGGCGGTGCTGGTCGAAACTGTGGAGCGCCACAGCCCCAAAATTCGATCTTTTTCGATTAAAAACTCCACAAGGGTACCCCCTTGGGAATTTCGCGCATTTTTCGGGAACAAATCAATTTTCTGGGAAACCATTTTCGCGAATAGTCACAAATTACACATCAAATTAAAGGTGAGACTGTCAGCTACTCAAAAAATCAAACAGAATGAAAATCGGGTCAAAAATGAGGCGGTGCTGGTCGAAACTGTGGAGCGCCACAGCCCCAAAATTCGATCTTTTTCGATTAAAAACTCCCCAAGGGTACCCCCTTGGGAATTTCGCGCATTTTTCGGGAACAAATCAATTTTCTGGGAAACCATTTTCGCGAATAGTCACAAATTACACATCAAATTAAAGGTGAGACTGTCAGCTACTCAAAAAATCAAACAGAATGAAAATCGGGTCAAAAATGAGGCGGTGCTGGTCGAAACTGTGGAGCGCCACAGCCCCAAAATTCGATCTTTTTCGATTAAAAACTCCCCAAGGGTACCCCCTTGGGAATTTCGCGCATTTTTCGGGAACAAATCAATTTTCTGGGAAACCATTTTCGCGAATAGTCACAAATTACACATCAAATTAAAGGTGAGACTGTCAGCTACTCAAAAAATCAAACAGAATGAAAATCGGGTCAAAAATGAGGCGGTGCTGGTCGAAACTGTGGAGCGCCACAGCCCAAAAATTCGATCTTTTTCGATTAAAAACTCCCCAAGGGTACCCCCTTGGGAATTTTGCGCATTTTTCGGGAACAAATCAATTTTCTGGGAAACCATTTTCGCGAATAGTCACAAATTACACATCAAATTAAAGGTGAGACTGTCAGCTACTCAAAAAATCGAACAGAATGAAAATCGGGTCAAAAATGAGGCGGTGCTGGTCGAAACTGTGGAGCACCACAGCCCCAAAATTCGATCTTTTTCGATTAAAAACTCCCCAAGGGTACCCCTTTGGGAATTTCGCGCATTTTTCGGGAACAAATCAATTTTCTGGGAAACCATTTTCGCGAATAGTCTCAAATTACACATCAAATTAAAGGTGAGACTGTCAGCTACTCAAAAAATCAAACAGAATGAAAATCGGGTCAAAAATGAGGCGGTGCTGGTCGAAACTGTGGAGCGCCACAGCCCAAAAATTCGATCTTTTTCGATTAAAAACTCCCCAAGGGTACCCTCTTGGGAATTTCGCGCATTTTTCGGGAACAAATCAATTTTCTGGGAAACCATTTTCGCGAATAGTCACAAATTACACATCAAATTAAAGGTGAGACTGTCAGCTACTCAAAAAATCAAACAGAATGAAAATCGGGTCAAAAATGAGGCGGTGCTGGTCGAAACTGTGGAGCGTCACAGCCCAAAAATTCGATCTTTTTCGATTAAAAACTCCCCAAGGGTACCCCCTTGGGAATTTCGCGCATTTTTCGGGAACAAATCAATTTTCTGGGAAACCATTTTCGCGAATAGTCACAAATTACACATCAAATTAAAGGTGAGACTGTCAGCTACTCAAAAAATCAAACAGAATGAAAATCGGGTCAAAAATGAGGCGGTGCTGGTCGAAACTGTGGAGCGCCACAGCCCCAAAATTCGATCTTTTCGATTAAAAACTCCAAAAGGGTACCCCCTTGGGAATTTCGCGCATTTTTCGGGAACAAATCAATTTTCTGGGAAACCATTTTCGCGAATAGTCACAAATTACACATCAAATTAAAGGTGAGACTGTCAGCTACTCAAAAAATCGAACAGAATGAAAATCGGGTCAAAAATGAGGCGGTGCTGGTCGAAACTGTGGAGCGCCACAGCCCCAAAATTCGATCTTTTTCGATTAAAAACTCCCCAAGGGTACCCCCTTGGGAATTTCGCGCATTTTTCGGGAACAAATCAATTTTCTGGGAAACCATTTTCGCGAATAGTCACAAATTACACATCAAATTAAAGGTGAGACTGTCAGCTACTCAAAAAATCGAACAGAATGAAAATCGGGTCAAAAATGAGGCGGTGCTGGTCGAAACTGTGGAGCGCCACAGCCCCAAAATTCGATCTTTTTCGATTAAAAACTCCCCAAGGGTACCCCCTTGGGAATTTCGCGCATTTTTCGGGAACAAATCAATTTTCTGGGAAACCATTTTCGCGAATAGTCACAAATTACACATCAAATTAAAGGTGAGACTGTCAGCTACTCAAAAAATCAAACAGAATGAAAATCGGGTCAAAAATGAGGCGGTGCTGGTCGAAACTGTGGAGCGCCACAGCCCCAAAATTCGATCTTTTTCGATTAAAAACTCCCCAAGGGTACCCCTTTGGGAATTTCGCGCATTTTTCGGAAACAAATCAATTTTCTGGGAAACCATTTTCGCGAATAGTCACAAATTACACATCAAATTAAAGGTGAGACTGTCAGCTACTCAAAAAATCAAACAGAATGAAAATCGGGTCAAAAATGAGGCGGTGCTGGTCGAAACTGTGGAGCGCCACAACTCCAAAATTCGATCTTTTTCGATTAAAAACTCCCCAAGGGTACCCCCTTGGGAATTTCGCGCATTTTTCGGGAACAAATCAATTTTCTGGGAAACCATTTTCGCGAATAGTCACAAATTACACATCAAATTAAAGGTGAGACTGTCAGCTACTCAAAAAATCAAACAGAATGAAAATCGGGTCAAAAATGAGGCGGTGCTGGTCGAAACTGTGGAGCGCCACAGCCCCAAAATTCGATCTTTTTCGATTAAAAACTCCCCAAGGGTACCCCCTTGGGAATTTCGCGCATTTTTCGGGAACAAATCAATTTTCTGGGAAACCATTTTCGCGAATAGTCACAAATTACACATCAAATTAAAGGTGAGACTGTCAGCTACTCAAAAAATCAAACAGAATGAAAATCGGGTCAAAAATGAGGCGGTGCTGGTCGAAACTGTGGAGCGCCACAGCCCCAAAATTCGATCTTTTCGATTAAAAACTCCCCAAGGGTACCCCCTTGGGAATTTCGCGCATTTTTCGGGAACAAATCAATTTTCTGGGAAACCATTTTCGCGAATAGTCACAAATTACACATCAAATTAAAGGTGAGACTGTCAGCTACTCAAAAAATCGAACAGAATGAAAATCGGGTCAAAAATGAGGCGGTGCTGGTCGAAACTGTGGAGCGCCACAGCCCCAAAATTCGATCTTTTTCGATTAAAAACTCCCCAAGGGTACCCCCTTGGGAATTTTGCGCATTTTTCGGGAACAAATCAATTTTCTGGGAAACCATTTTCGCGAATAGTCACAAATTACACATCAAATTAAAGGTGAGACTGTCAGCTACTCAAAAAATCAAACAGAATGAAAATCGGGTCAAAAATGAGGCGGTGCTGGTCGAAACTGTGGAGCGCCACAGCCCCAAAATTCGATCTTTTTCGATTAAAAACTCCCCAAGGGTACCCCTTTGGGAATTTCGCGCATTTTTCGGAAACAAATCAATTTTCTGGGAAACCATTTTCGCGAATAGTCACAAATTACACATCAAATTAAAGGTGAGACTGTCAGCTACTCAAAAAATCAAACAGAATGAAAATCGGGTCAAAAATGAGGCGGTGCTGGTCGAAACTGTGGAGCGCCACAACTCCAAAATTCGATCTTTTTCGATTAAAAACTCCCCAAGGGTACCCCCTTGGGAATTTCGCGCATTTTTCGGGAACAAATCAATTTTCTGGGAAACCATTTTCGCGAATAGTCACAAATTACACATCAAATTAAAGGTGAGACTGTCAGCTACTCAAAAAATCAAACAGAATGAAAATCGGGTCAAAAATGAGGCGGTGCTGGTCGAAACTGTGGAGCGCCACAGCCCCAAAATTCGATCTTTTTCGATTAAAAACTCCCCAAGGGTACCCCCTTGGGAATTTGGCGCATTTTTCGGGAACAAATCAATTTTCTGGGAAACCATTTTCGCGAATAGTCACAAATTACACATCAAATTAAAGGTGAGACTGTCAGCTACTCAAAAAATCAAACAGAATGAAAATCGGGTCAAAAATGAGGCGGTGCTGGTCGAAACTGTGGAGCGCCACAGCCCCAAAATTCGATCTTTTTCGATTAAAAACTCCCCAAGGGTACCCCCTTGGGAATTTTGCGCATTTTTCGGGAACAAATCAATTTTCTGGGAAACCATTTTCGCGAATAGTCACAAATTACACATCAAATTAAAGGTGAGACTGTCAGCTACTCAAAAAATCAAACAGAATGAAAATCGGGTCAAAAATGAGGCGGTGCTGGTCGAAACTGTGGAGCACCACAGCCCCAAAATTCGATCTTTTTCGATTAAAAACTCCCCAAGGGTACCCCTTTGGGAATTTCGCGCATTTTTCGGGAACAAATCAATTTTCTGGGAAACCATTTTCGCGAATAGTCTCAAATTACACATCAAATTAAAGGTGAGACTGTCAGCTACTCAAAAAATCAAACAGAATGAAAATCGGGTCAAAAATGAGGCGGTGCTGGTCGAAACTGTGGAGCGCCACAGCCCAAAAATTCGATCTTTTTCGATTAAAAACTCCCCAAGGGTACCCCCTTGGGAATTTCGCGCATTTTTCGGGAACAAATCAATTTTCTGGGAAACCATTTTCGCGAATAGTCACAAATTACACATCAAATTAAAGGTGAGACTGTCAGCTACTCAAAAAATCAAACAGAATGAAAATCGGGTCAAAAATGAGGCGGTGCTGGTCGAAACTGTGGAGCGCCACAACTCCAAAATTCGATCTTTTTCGATTAAAAACTCCCCAAGGGTACCCCCTTGGGAATTTCGCGCATTTTTCGGGAACAAATCAATTTTCTGGGAAACCATTTTCGCGAATAGTCACAAACTACACATCAAATTAAAGGTGAGACTGTCAGCTACTCAAAAAATCAAACAGAATGAAAATCGGGTCAAAAATGAGGCGGTGCTGGTCGAAACTGTGGAGCGCCACAACTCCAAAATTCGATCTTTTTCGATTAAAAACTCCCCAAGGGTACCCCCTTGGGAATTTCGCGCATTTTTCGGGAACAAATCAATTTTCTGGGAAACCATTTTCGCGAATAGTCACAAATTACACATCAAATTAAAGGTGAGACTGTCAGCTACTCAAAAAATCAAACAGAATGAAAATCGGGTCAAAAATGAGGCGGTGCTGGTCGAAACTGTGGAGCGCCACAGCCCAAAAATTCGATCTTTTTCGATTAAAAACTCCCCAAGGGTACCCCCTTGGGAATTTCGCGCATTTTTCGGGAACAAATCAATTTTCTGGGAAACCATTTTCGCGAATAGTCACAAATTACACATCAAATTAAAGGTGAGACTGTCAGCTACTCAAAAAATCAAACAGAATGAAAATCGGGTCAAAAATGAGGCGGTGCTGGTCGAAACTGTGGAGCGCCACAACTCCAAAATTCGATCTTTTTCGATTAAAAACTCCCCAAGGGTACCCCCTTGGGAATTTCGCGCATTTTTCGGGAACAAATCAATTTTCTGGGAAACCATTTTCGCGAATAGTCACAAACTACACATCAAATTAAAGGTGAGACTGTCAGCTACTCAAAAAATCAAACAGAATGAAAATCGGGTCAAAAATGAGGCGGTGCTGGTCGAAACTGTGGAGCGCCACAACTCCAAAATTCGATCTTTTTCGATTAAAAACTCCCCAAGGGTACCCCCTTGGGAATTTCGCGCATTTTTCGGGAACAAATCAATTTTCTGGGAAACCATTTTCGCGAATAGTCACAAACTACACATCAAATTAAAGGTGAGACTGTCAGCTACTCAAAAAATCAAACAGAATGAAAATCGGGTCAAAAATGAGGCGGTGCTGGTCGAAACTGTGGAGCGCCACAACTCCAAAATTCGATCTTTTTCGATTAAAAACTCCCCAAGGGTACCCCCTTGGGAATTTCGCGCATTTTTCGGGAACAAATCAATTTTCTGGGAAACCATTTTCGCGAATAGTCACAAATTACACATCAAATTAAAGGTGAGACTGTCAGCTACTCAAAAAATCAAACAGAATGAAAATCGGGTCAAAAATGAGGCGGTGCTGGTCGAAACTGTGGAGCGCCACAGCCCAAAAATTCGATCTTTTTCGATTAAAAACTCCCCAAGGGTACCCCCTTGGGAATTTCGCGCATTTTTCGGGAACAAATCAATTTTCTGGGAAACCATTTTCGCGAATAGTCACAAATTACACATCAAATTAAAGGTGAGACTGTCAGCTACTCAAAAAATCAAACAGAATGAAAATCGGGTCAAAAATGAGGCGGTGCTGGTCGAAACTGTGGAGCGCCACAACTCCAAAATTCGATCTTTTTCGATTAAAAACTCCCCAAGGGTACCCCCTTGGGAATTTCGCGCATTTTTCGGGAACAAATCAATTTTCTGGGAAACCATTTTCGCGAATAGTCACAAACTACACATCAAATTAAAGGTGAGACTGTCAGCTACTCAAAAAATCAAACAGAATGAAAATCGGGTCAAAAATGAGGCGGTGCTGGTCGAAACTGTGGAGCGCCACAACTCCAAAATTCGATCTTTTTCGATTAAAAACTCCCCAAGGGTACCCCCTTGGGAATTTCGCGCATTTTTCGGGAACAAATCAATTTTCTGGGAAACCATTTTCGCGAATAGTCACAAATTACACATCAAATTAAAGGTGAGACTTTCAGCTACTCAAAAAATCAAACAGAATGAAAATCGGGTCAAAAATGAGGCGGTGCTGGTCGAAACTGTGGAGCGCCACAACTCCAAAATTCGATCTTTTTCGATTAAAAACTCCCCAAGGGTACCCCCTTGGGAATTTCGCGCATTTTTCGGGAACAAATCAATTTTCTGGGAAACCATTTTCGCGAATAGTCACAAATTACACATCAAATTAAAGGTGAGACTGTCAGCTACTCAAAAAATCAAACAGAATGAAAATCGGGTCAAAAATGAGGCGGTGCTGGTCGAAACTGTGGAGCGCCACAACTCCAAAATTCGATCTTTTTCGATTAAAAACTCCCCAAGGGTACCCCCTTGGGAATTTCGCGCATTTTTCGGGAACAAATCAATTTTCTGGGAAACCATTTTCGCGAATAGTCACAAATTACACATCAAATTAAAGGTGAGACTGTCAGCTACTCAAAAAATCGAACAGAATGAAAATCGGGTCAAAAATGAGGCGGTGCTGGTCGAAACTGTGGAGCGCCACAGCCCCAAAATTCGATCTTTTTCGATTAAAAACTCCCCAAGGGTACCCCCTTGGGAATTTCGCGCATTTTTCGGGAACAAATCAATTTTCTGGGAAACCATTTTCGCGAATAGTCACAAATTACACATCAAATTAAAGGTGAAACTGTCAGCTACTCAAAAAATCAAACAGAATGAAAATCGGGTCAAAAATGAGGCGGTGCTGGTCGAAACTGTGGAGCGCCACAACTCCAAAATTCGATCTTTTTCGATTAAAAACTCCCCAAGGGAATTTCGCGCATTTTTCGGGAACAAATCAATTTTCTGGGAAACCATTTTCGCGAATAGTCACAAATTACACATCAAATTAAAGGTGAGACTGTCAGCTACTCAAAAAATCAAACAGAATGAAAATCGGGTCAAAAATGAGGCGGTGCTGGTCGAAACTGTGGAGCGCCACAACTCCAAAATTCGATCTTTTTCGATTAAAAACTCCCCAAGGGAATTTCGCGCATTTTTCGGGAACAAATCAATTTTCTGGGAAACCATTTTCGCGAATAGTCACAAATTACACATCAAATTAAAGGTGAGACTGTCAGCTACTCAAAAAATCAAACAGAATGAAAATCGGGTCAAAAATGAGGCGGTGCTGGTCGAAACTGTGGAGCGCCACAGCCCCAAAATTCGATCTTTTTCGATTAAAAACTCCCCAAGGGAATTTCGCGCATTTTTCGGGAACAAATCAATTTTCTGGGAAACCATTTTCGCGAATAGTCACAAATTACACATCAAATTAAAGGTGAGACTGTCAGCTACTCAAAAAATCAAACAGAATGAAAATCGGGTCAAAAATGAGGCGGTGCTGGTCGAAACTGTGGAGCGCCACAACTCCAAAATTCGATCTTTTTCGATTAAAAACTCCCCAAGGGTACCCCCTTGGGAATTTCGCGCATTTTTCGGGAACAAATCAATTTTCTGGGAAACCATTTTCGCGAATAGTCACAAATTACACATCAAATTAAAGGTGAGACTGTCAGCTACTCAAAAAATCAAACAGAATGAAAATCGGGTCAAAAATGAGGCGGTGCTGGTCGAAACTGTGGAGCGCCACAACTCCAAAATTCGATCTTTTTCGATTAAAAACTCCCCAAGGGTACCCCCTTGGGAATTTCGCGCATTTTTCGGGAACAAATCAATTTTCTGGGAAACCATTTTCGCGAATAGTCACAAATTACACATCAAATTAAAGGTGAGACTGTCAGCTACTCAAAAAATCAAACAGAATGAAAATCGGGTCAAAAATGAGGCGGTGCTGGTCGAAACTGTGGAGCGCCACAACTCCAAAATTCGATCTTTTTCGATTAAAAACTCCCCAAGGAAATTTCGCGCATTTTTCGGGAACAAATCAATTTTCTGGGAAACCATTTTCGCGAATAGTCACAAATTACACATCAAATTAAAGGTGAGACTGTCAGCTACTCGAAAAATCAAACAGAATGAAAATCGGGTCAAAAATGAGGCGGTGCTGGTCGAAACTGTGGAGCGCCACAACTCCAAAATTCGATCTTTTTCGATTAAAAACTCCCCAAGGGAATTTCGCGCATTTTTCGGGAACAAATCAATTTTCTGGGAAACCATTTTCGCGAATAGTCACAAATTACACATCAAATTAAAGGTGAGACTGTCAGCTACTCAAAAAATCAAACAGAATGAAAATCGGGTCAAAAATGAGGCGGTGCTGGTCGAAACTGTGGAGCGCCACAGCCCCAAAATTCGATCTTTTTCGATTAAAAACTCCCCAAGGGAATTTCGCGCATTTTTCGGGAACAAATCAATTTTCTGGGAAACCATTTTCGCGAATAGTCACAAATTACACATCAAATTAAAGGTGAGACTGTCAGCTACTCAAAAAATCAAACAGAATGAAAATCGGGTCAAAAATGAGGCGGTGCTGGTCGAAACTGTGGAGCGCCACAACTCCAAAATTCGATCTTTTTCGATTAAAAACTCCCCAAGGGTACCCCCTTGGGAATTTCGCGCATTTTTCGGGAACAAATCAATTTTCTGGGAAACCATTTTCGCGAATAGTCACAAATTACACATCAAATTAAAGGTGAGACTGTCAGCTACTCAAAAAATCAAACAGAATGAAAATCGGGTCAAAAATGAGGCGGTGCTGGTCGAAACTGTGGAGCGCCACAACTCCAAAATTCGATCTTTTTCGATTAAAAACTCCCCAAGGGTACCCCCTTGGGAATTTCGCGCATTTTTCGGGAACAAATCAATTTTCTGGGAAACCATTTTCTCGAATAGTCACAAATTACACATCAAATTAAAGGTGAGACTGTCAGCTACTCAAAAAATCAAACAGAATGAAAATCGGGTCAAAAATGAGGCGGTGCTGGTCGAAACTGTGGAGCGCCACAACTCCAAAATTCGATCTTTTTCGATTAAAAACTCCCCAAGGGTACCCCCTTGGGAATTTCGCGCATTTTTCGGGAACAAATCAATTTTCTGGGAAACCATTTTCGCGAATAGTCACAAATTACACATCAAATTAAAGGTGAGACTGTCAGCTACTCAAAAAATCAAACAGAATGAAAATCGGGTCAAAAATGAGGCGGTGCTGGTCGAAACTGTGGAGCGCCACAACTCCAAAATTCGATCTTTTTCGATTAAAAACTCCCCAAGGGTACCCCCTTGGGAATTTCGCGCATTTTTCGGGAACAAATCAATTTTCTGGGAAACCATTTTCGCGAATAGTCACAAATTACACATCAAATTAAAGGTGAGACTGTCAGCTACTCAAAAAATCAAACAGAATGAAAATCGGGTCAAAAATGAGGCGGTGCTGGTCGAAACTGTGGAGCGCCACAACTCCAAAATTCGATCTTTTTCGATTAAAAACTCCCCAAGGGTACCCCCTTGGGAATTTCGCGCATTTTCCGGGAACAAATCAATTTTCTGGGAAACCATTTTCGCGAATAGTCACAAATTACACATCAAATTAAAGGTGAGACTGTCAGCTACTCAAAAAATCAAACAGAATGAAAATCGGGTCAAAAATGAGGCGGTGCTGGTCGAAACTGTGGAGCGCCACAACTCCAAAATTCGATCTTTTTCGATTAAAAACTCCCCAAGGGTACCCCCTTGGGAATTTCGCGCATTTTTCGGGAACAAATCAATTTTCTGGGAAACCATTTTCGCGAATAGTCACAAATTACACATCAAATTAAAGGTGAGACTGTCAGCTACTCAAAAAATCAAACAGAATGAAAATCGGGTCAAAAATGAGGCGGTGCTGGTCGAAACTGTGGAGCGCCACAACTCCAAAATTTGATCTTTTTCGATTAAAAACTCCCCAAGGGTACCCCCTTGGGAATTTCGCGCATTTTTCGGGAACAAATCAATTTTCTGGGAAACCATTTTCGCGAACAGTCACAAATTACATATCAAATTAAAGGTGAGACTGTCAGCTACTCAAAAAATCAAACAGAATGAAAATCGGGTCAAAAATGAGGCGGTGCTGGTCGAAACTGTGGAGCGCCACAACTCCAAAATTCGATTTTTTTCGATTAAAAACTCCCCAAGGGTACCCCCTTGGGAATTTCGCGCATTTTTCGGGAACAAATCAATTTTCTGGGAAACCATTTTCGCGAATAGTCACAAATTACACATCAAATTAAAGGTGAGACTGTCAGCTACTCAAAAAATCAAACAGAATGAAAATCGGGTCAAAAATGAGGCGGTGCTGGTCGAAACTGTGGAGCGCCACAACTCCAAAATTCGATTTTTTTCGATTAAAAACTCCCCAAGGGTACCCCCTTGGGAATTTCGCGCATTTTTCGGGAACAAATCAATTTTCTGGGAAACCATTTTCGCGAATAGTCACAAATTACACATCAAATTAAAGGTGAGACTGTCAGCTACTCAAAAAATCAAACAGAATGAAAATCGGGTCAAAAATGAGGCGGTGCTGGTCGAAACTGTGGAGCGCCACAACTCCAAAATTCGATTTTTTTCGATTAAAAACTCCCCAAGGGTACCCCCTTGGGAATTTCGCGCATTTTTCGGGAATAAATCAATTTTCTGGGAAACCATTTTCGCGAATAGTCACAAATTACACATCAAATTAAAGGTGAGACTGTCAGCTACTCAAAAAATCAAACAGAATGAAAATCGGGTCAAAAATGAGGCGGTGCTGGTCGAAACTGTGGAGCGCCACAACTCCAAAATTCGATTTTTTTCGATTAAAAACTCCCCAAGGGTACCCCCTTGGGAATTTCGCGCATTTTTCGGGAACAAATCAATTTTCTGGGAAACCATTTTCGCGAATAGTCACAAATTACACATCAAATTAAAGGTGAGACTGTCAGCTACTCAAAAAATCAAACAGAATGAAAATCGGGTCAAAAATGAGGCGGTGCTGGTCGAAACTGTGGAGCGCCACAACTCCAAAATTCGATCTTTTTCGATTAAAAACTCCCCAAGGGTACCCCCTTGGGAATTTCGCGCATTTTTCGGGAACAAATCAATTTTCTGGGAAACCATTTTCGCGAATAGTCACAAATTACACATCAAATTAAAGGTGAGACTGTCAGCTACTCAAAAAATCAAACAGAATGAAAATCGGGTCAAAAATGAGGCGGTGCTGGTTGAAACTGTGGAGCGCCACAACTCCAAAATTCGATCTTTTTCGATTAAAAACTCCCCAAGGGTACCCCCTTGGGAATTTCGCGCATTTTACGGGAACAAATCAATTTTCTGGGAAACCATTTTCGCGAATAGTCACAAATTACACATCAAATTAAAGGTGAGACTGTCAGTTACTCAAAAAATCAAACAGAATGAAAATCGGGTCAAAAATGAGGCGGTGCTGGTCGAAACTGTGGAGCGCCACAACTCCAAAATTCGATCTTTTTCGATTAAAAACTCCCCAAGGGTACCCCCTTGGGAATTTCGCGCATTTTTCGGGAACAAATCAATTTTCTGGGAAACCATTTTCGCGAATAGTCACAAATTACACATCAAATTAAAGGTGAGACTGTCAGCTACTCAAAAAATCAAACAGAATGAAAATCGGGTCAAAAATGAGGCGGTGCTGGTCGAAACTGTGGAGCGCCACAACTCCAAAATTCGATTTTTTTCGATTAAAAACTCCCCAAGGGTACCCCCTTGGGAATTTCGCGCATTTTTCGGGAACAAATCAATTTTCTGGGAAACCATTTTCGCGAATAGTCACAAATTACACATCAAATTAAAGGTGAGACTGTCAGCTACTCAAAAAATCAAACAGAATGAAAATCGGGTCAAAAATGAGGCGGTGCTGGTCGAAACTGTGGAGCGCCACAACTCCAAAATTCGATTTTTTTCGATTAAAAACTCCCCAAGGGTACCCCCTTGGGAATTTCGCGCATTTTTCGGGAACAAATCAATTTTCTGGGAAACCATTTTCGCGAATAGTCACAAATTACACATCAAATTAAAGGTGAGACTGTCAGCTACTCAAAAAATCAAACAGAATGAAAATCGGGTCAAAAATGAGGCGGTGCTGGTCGAAACTGTGGAGCGCCACAACTCCAAAATTCGATCTTTTTCGATTAAAAACTCCCCAAGGGTACCCCCTTGGGAATTTCGCGCATTTTTCGGGAACAAATCAATTTTCTGGGAAACCATTTTCGCGAATAGTCACAAATTACACATCAAATTAAAGGTGAGACTGTCAGCTACTCAAAAAATCAAACAGAATGAAAATCGGGTCAAAAATGAGGCGGTGCTGGTCGAAACTGTGGAGCGCCACAACTCCAAAATTCGATCTTTTTCGATTAAAAACTCCCCAAGGGTACCCCCTTGGGAATTTCGCGCATTTTTCGGGAACAAATCAATTTTCTGGGAAACCATTTTCGCGAATAGTCACAAATTACACATCAAATTAAAGGTGAGACTGTCAGCTACTCAAAAAATCAAACAGAATGAAAATCGGGTCAAAAATGAGGCGGTGCTGGTCGAAACTGTGGAGCGCCACAACTCCAAAATTCGATTTTTTTCGATTAAAAACTCCCCAAGGGTACCCCCTTGGGAATTTCGCGCATTTTTCGGGAACAAATCAATTTTCTGGGAAACCATTTTCGCGAATAGTCACAAATTACACATCAAATTAAAGGTGAGACTGTCAGCTACTCAAAAAATCAAACAGAATGAAAATCGGGTCAAAAATGAGGCGGTGCTGGTCGAAACTGTGGAGCGCCACAACTCCAAAATTCGATTTTTTTCGATTAAAAACTCCCCAAGGGTACCCCCTTGGGAATTTCGCGCATTTTTCGGGAACAAATCAATTTTCTGGGAAACCATTTTCGCGAATAGTCACAAATTACACATCAAATTAAAGGTGAGACTGTCAGCTACTCAAAAAATCAAACAGAATGAAAATCGGGTCAAAAATGAGGCGGTGCTGGTCGAAACTGTGGAGCGCCACAACTCCAAAATTCGATCTTTTTCGATTAAAAACTCCCCAAGGGTACCCCCTTGGGAATTTCGCGCATTTTTCGGGAACAAATCAATTTTCTGGGAAACCATTTTCGCGAATAGTCACAAATTACACATCAAATTAAAGGTGAGACTGTCAGCTACTCAAAAAATCAAACAGAATGAAAATCGGGTCAAAAATGAGGCGGTGCTGGTCGAAACTGTGGAGCGCCACAACTCCAAAATTCGATTTTTTTCGATTAAAAACTCCCCAAGGGTACCCCCTTGGGAATTTCGCGCATTTTTCGGGAACAAATCAATTTTCTGGGAAACCATTTTCGCGAATAGTCACAAATTACACATCAAATTAAAGGTGAGACTGTCAGCTACTCAAAAAATCAAACAGAATGAAAATCGGGTCAAAAATGAGGCGGTGCTGGTTGAAACTGTGGAGCGCCACAACTCCAAAATTCGATCTTTTTCGATTAAAAACTCCCCAAGGGTACCCCCTTGGGAATTTCGCGCATTTTTCGGGAACAAATCAATTTTCTGGGAAACCATTTTCGCGAATAGTCACAAATTACACATCAAATTAAAGGTGAGACTGTCAGCTACTCAAAAAATCAAACAGAATGAAAATCGGGTCAAAAATGAGGCGGTGCTGGTCGAACTGTGGAGCGCCACAACTCCAAAATTCGATCTTTTACGATTAAAAACTCCCCAAGGGTACCCCCTTGGGAATTTCGCGCATTTTTCGGGAACAAATCAATTTTCTGGGAAACCATTTTCGCGAATAGTCACAAATTACACATCAAATTAAAGGTGAGACTGTCAGCTACTCAAAAAATCAAACAGAATGAAAATCGGGTCAAAAATGAGGCGGTGCTGGTCGAAACTGTGGAGCGCCACAACTCCAAAATTCGATTTTTTTCGATTAAAAACTCCCCAAGGGTACCCCCTTGGGAATTTCGCGCATTTTTCGGGAACAAATCAATTTTCTGGGAAACCATTTTCGCGAATAGTCACAAATTACACATCAAATTAAAGGTGAGACTGTCAGCTACTCAAAAAATCAAACAGAATGAAAATCGGGTCAAAAATGAGGCGGTGCTGGTCGAAACTGTGGAGCGCCACAACTCCAAAATTCGATTTTTTTCGATTAAAAACTCCCCAAGGGTACCCCCTTGGGAATTTCGCGCATTTTTCGGGAACAAATCAATTTTCTGGGAAACCATTTTCGCGAATAGTCACAAATTACACATCAAATTAAAGGTGAGACTGTCAGCTACTCAAAAAATCAAACAGAATGAAAATCGGGTCAAAAATGAGGCGGTGCTGGTCGAACTGTGGAGCGCCACAACTCCAAAATTCGATCTTTTACGATTAAAAACTCCCCAAGGGTACCCCCTTGGGAATTTCGCGCATTTTTCGGGAACAAATCAATTTTCTGGGAAACCATTTTCGCGAATAGTCACAAATTACACATCAAATTAAAGGTGAGACTGTCAGCTACTCAAAAAATCAAACAGAATGAAAATCGGGTCAAAAATGAGGCGGTGCTGGTCGAACTGTGGAGCGCCACAACTCCAAAATTCGATCTTTTACGATTAAAAACTCCCCAAGGGTACCCCCTTGGGAATTTCGCGCATTTTTCGGGAACAAATCAATTTTCTGGGAAACCATTTTCGCGAATAGTCACAAATTACACATCAAATTAAAGGTGAGACTGTCAGCTACTCAAAAAATCAAACAGAATGAAAATCGGGTCAAAAATGAGGCGGTGCTGGTCGAAACTGTGGAGCGCCACAACTCCAAAATTCGATCTTTTTCGATTAAAAACTCCCCAAGGGTACCCCCTTGGGAATTTCGCGCATTTTTCGGGAACAAATCAATTTTCTGGGAAACCATTTTCGCGAATAGTCACAAATTACACATCAAATTAAAGGTGAGACTGTCAGCTACTCAAAAAATCAAACAGAATGAAAATCGGGTCAAAAATGAGGCGGTGCTGGTCGAAACTGTGGAGCGCCACAACTCCAAAATTCGATTTTTTTCGATTAAAAACTCCCCAAGGGTACCCCCTTGGGAATTTCGCGCATTTTTCGGGAACAAATCAATTTTCTGGGAAACCATTTTCGCGAATAGTCACAAATTACACATCAAATTAAAGGTGAGACTGTCAGCTACTCAAAAAATCAAACAGAATGAAAATCGGGTCAAAAATGAGGCGGTGCTGGTCGAACTGTGGAGCGCCACAACTCCAAAATTCGATCTTTTACGATTAAAAACTCCCCAAGGGTACCCCCTTGGGAATTTCGCGCATTTTTCGGGAACAAATCAATTTTCTGGGAAACCATTTTCGCGAATAGTCACAAATTACACATCAAATTAAAGGTGAGACTGTCAGCTACTCAAAAAATCAAACAGAATGAAAATCGGGTCAAAAATGAGGCGGTGCTGGTCGAAACTGTGGAGCGCCACAACTCCAAAATTCGATCTTTTTCGATTAAAAACTCCCCAAGGGTACCCCCTTGGGAATTTCGCGCATTTTTCGGGAACAAATCAATTTTCTGGGAAACCATTTTCGCGAATAGTCACAAATTACACATCAAATTAAAGGTGAGACTGTCAGCTACTCAAAAAATCAAACAGAATGAAAATCGGGTCAAAAATGAGGCGGTGCTGGTCGAACTGTGGAGCGCCACAACTCCAAAATTCGATCTTTTTCGATTAAAAACTCCCCAAGGGTACCCCCTTGGGAATTTTGCGCATTTTTCGGGAACAAATCAATTTTCTGGGAAACCATTTTCGCGAATAGTCACAAATTACACATCAAATTAAAGGTGAGACTGTCAGCTACTCAAAAAATCAAACAGAATGAAAATCGGGTCAAAAATGAGGCGGTGCTGGTCGAAACTGTGGAGCGCCACAACTCCAAAATTCGATCTTTTTCGATTAAAAACTCCCCAAGGGTACCCCCTTGGGAATTTCGCGCATTTTTCGGAAACAAATCAGTTTTCTGGGAAACCATTTTCGCGAATAGTCACAAATTACACATCAAATTAAAGGTGAGACTGTCAGCTACTCAAAAAATCAAACAGAATGAAAATCGGGTCAAAAATGAGGCGGTGCTGGTCGAAACTGTGGAGCGCCACAACTCCAAAATTCGATCTTTTTCGATTAAAAACTCCCCAAGGGTACCCCCTTGGGAATTTCGCGCATTTTTCGGGAACAAATCAATTTTCTGGGAAACCATTTTCGCGAATAGTCACAAATTACACATCAAATTAAAGGTGAGACTGTCAGCTACTCAAAAAATCAAACAGAATGAAAATCGGGTCAAAAATGAGGCGGTGCTGGTCGAAACTGTGGAGCGCCACAGCCCCAAAATTCGATCTTTTTCGATTAAAAACTCCCCAAGGGTACCCCCTTGGGAATTTCGCGCATTTTTCGGGAACAAATCAGTTTTCTGGGAAACCATTTTCGCGAATAGTCACAAATTACACATCAAATTAAAGGTGAGACTGTCAGCTACTCAAAAAATCAAACAGAATGAAAATCGGGTCAAAAATGAGACGGTGCTGGTCGAAACTGTGGAGCGCCACAGCCCCAAAATTCGATCTTTTTCGATTAAAAACTCCCCAAGGGTACCCCCTTGGGAATTTCGCGCATTTTTCGGGAACAAATCAATTTTCTGGGAAACCATTTTCGCGAATAGTCACAAATTACACATCAAATTAAAGGTGAGACTGTCAGCTACTCAAAAAATCAAACAGAATGAAAATCGGGTCAAAAATGAGGCGGTGCTGGTCGAAACTGTGGAGCGCCACAGCCCCAAAATTCGATCTTTTTCGATTAAAAACTCCCCAAGGGTACCCCCTTGGGAATTTCGCGCATTTTTCGGGAACAAATCAGTTTTCTGGGAAACCATTTTCGCGAATAGTCACAAATTACACATCAAATTAAAGGTGAGACTGTCAGCTACTCAAAAAATCAAACAGAATGAAAATCGGGTCAAAAATGAGGCGGTGCTGGTCGAAACTGTGGAGCGCCACAGCCCCAAAATTCGATCTTTTTCGATTAAAAACTCCCCAAGGGTACCCCCTTGGGAATTTCGCGCATTTTTCGGGAACAAATCAATTTTCTGGGAAACCATTTTCGCGAATAGTCACAAATTACACATCAAATTAAAGGTGAGACTGTCAGCTACTCAAAAAATCAAACAGAATGAAAATCGGGTCAAAAATGAGGCGGTGCTGGTCGAAACTGTGGAGCGCCACAACTCCAAAATTCGATCTTTTACGATTAAAAACTCCCCAAGGGTACCCCCTTGGGAATTTCGCGCATTTTTCGGGAACAAATCAATTTTCTGGGAAACCATTTTCGCGAATAGTCACAAATTACACATCAAATTAAAGGTGAGACTGTCAGCTACTCAAAAAATCAAACAGAATGAAAATCGGGTCAAAAATGAGGCGGTGCTGGTCGAAACTGTGGAGCGCCACAACTCCAAAATTCGATCTTTTTCGATTAAAAACTCCCCAAGGGTACCCCCTTGGGAATTTCGCGCATTTTTCGGGAACAAATCAATTTTCTGGGAAACCATTTTCGCGAATAGTCACAAATTACACATCAAATTAAAGGTGAGACTGTCAGCTACTCAAAAAATCAAACAGAATGAAAATCGGGTCAAAAATGAGGCGGTGCTGGTCGAAACTGTGGAGCGCCACAACTCCAAAATTCGATTTTTTTCGATTAAAAACTCCCCAAGGGTACCCCCTTGGGAATTTCGCGCATTTTTCGGGAACAAATCAATTTTCTGGGAAACCATTTTCGCGAATAGTCACAAATTACACATCAAATTAAAGGTGAGACTGTCAGCTACTCAAAAAATCAAACAGAATGAAAATCGGGTCAAAAATGAGGCGGTGCTGGTCGAACTGTGGAGCGCCACAACTCCAAAATTCGATCTTTTACGATTAAAAACTCCCCAAGGGTACCCCCTTGGGAATTTCGCGCATTTTTCGGGAACAAATCAATTTTCTGGGAAACCATTTTCGCGAATAGTCACAAATTACACATCAAATTAAAGGTGAGACTGTCAGCTACTCAAAAAATCAAACAGAATGAAAATCGGGTCAAAAATGAGGCGGTGCTGGTCGAAACTGTGGAGCGCCACAACTCCAAAATTCGATCTTTTTCGATTAAAAACTCCCCAAGGGTACCCCCTTGGGAATTTCGCGCATTTTTCGGGAACAAATCAATTTTCTGGGAAACCATTTTCGCGAATAGTCACAAATTACACATCAAATTAAAGGTGAGACTGTCAGCTACTCAAAAAATCAAACAGAATGAAAATCGGGTCAAAAATGAGGCGGTGCTGGTCGAACTGTGGAGCGCCACAACTCCAAAATTCGATCTTTTTCGATTAAAAACTCCCCAAGGGTACCCCCTTGGGAATTTTGCGCATTTTTCGGGAACAAATCAATTTTCTGGGAAACCATTTTCGCGAATAGTCACAAATTACACATCAAATTAAAGGTGAGACTGTCAGCTACTCAAAAAATCAAACAGAATGAAAATCGGGTCAAAAATGAGGCGGTGCTGGTCGAAACTGTGGAGCGCCACAACTCCAAAATTCGATCTTTTTCGATTAAAAACTCCCCAAGGGTACCCCCTTGGGAATTTCGCGCATTTTTCGGAAACAAATCAGTTTTCTGGGAAACCATTTTCGCGAATAGTCACAAATTACACATCAAATTAAAGGTGAGACTGTCAGCTACTCAAAAAATCAAACAGAATGAAAATCGGGTCAAAAATGAGGCGGTGCTGGTCGAAACTGTGGAGCGCCACAACTCCAAAATTCGATCTTTTTCGATTAAAAACTCCCCAAGGGTACCCCCTTGGGAATTTCGCGCATTTTTCGGGAACAAATCAATTTTCTGGGAAACCATTTTCGCGAATAGTCACAAATTACACATCAAATTAAAGGTGAGACTGTCAGCTACTCAAAAAATCAAACAGAATGAAAATCGGGTCAAAAATGAGGCGGTGCTGGTCGAAACTGTGGAGCGCCACAGCCCCAAAATTCGATCTTTTTCGATTAAAAACTCCCCAAGGGTACCCCCTTGGGAATTTCGCGCATTTTTCGGGAACAAATCAGTTTTCTGGGAAACCATTTTCGCGAATAGTCACAAATTACACATCAAATTAAAGGTGAGACTGTCAGCTACTCAAAAAATCAAACAGAATGAAAATCGGGTCAAAAACGAGGCGGTGCTGGTCGAAACTGTGGAGCGCCACAGCCCCAAAATTCGATCTTTTTCGATTAAAAACTCCCCAAGGGTACCCCCTTGGGAATTTCGCGCATTTTTCGGGAACAAATCAGTTTTCTGGGAAACCATTTTCGCGAATAGTCACAAATTACACATCAAATTAAAGGTGAGACTGTCAGCTACTCAAAAAATCAAACAGAATGAAAATCGGGTCAAAAATGAGACGGTGCTGGTCGAAACTGTGGAGCGCCACAGCCCCAAAATTCGATCTTTTTCGATTAAAAACTCCCCAAGGGTACCCCCTTGGGAATTTCGCGCATTTTTCGGGAACAAATCAATTTTCTGGGAAACCATTTTCGCGAATAGTCACAAATTACACATCAAATTAAAGGTGAGACTGTCAGCTACTCAAAAAATCAAACAGAATGAAAATCGGGTCAAAAATGAGGCGGTGCTGGTCGAAACTGTGGAGCGCCACAGCCCCAAAATTCGATCTTTTTCGATTAAAAACTCCCCAAGGGTACCCCCTTGGGAATTTCGCGCATTTTTCGGGAACAAATCAGTTTTCTGGGAAACCATTTTCGCGAATAGTCACAAATTACACATCAAATTAAAGGTGAGACTGTCAGCTACTCAAAAAATCAAACAGAATGAAAATCGGGTCAAAAACGAGGCGGTGCTGGTCGAAACTGTGGAGCGCCACAGCCCCAAAATTCGATATTTTTCGATTAAAAACTCCCCAAGGGTACCCCCCTGGGAATTTCGCGCATTTTTCGGGAACAAATCAGTTTTCTGGGAAACCATTTTCGCGAATAGTCACAAATTACACATCAAATTAAAGGTGAGACTGTCAGCTACTCAAAAAATCAAACAGAATGAAAATCGGGTCAAAAACGAGGCGGTGCTGGTCGAAACTGTGGAGCGCCACAGCCCCAAAATTCGATCTTTTTCGATTAAAAACTCCCCAAGGGTACCCCCTTGGGAATTTCGCGCATTTTTCGGGAACAAATCAGTTTTCTGGGAAACCATTTTCGCGAATAGTCACAAATTACACATCAAATTAAAGGTGAGACTGTCAGCTACTCAAAAAATCAAACAGAATGAAAATCGGGTCAAAAACGAGGCGGTGCTGGTCGAAACTGTGGAGCGCCACAGCCCCAAAATTCGATCTTTTTCGATTAAAAACTCCCCAAGGGTACCCCCTTGGGAATTTCGCGCATTTTTCGGGAACAAATCAATTTTCTGGGAAACCATTTTCGCGAATAGTCACAAATTACACATCAAATTAAAGGTGAGACTGTCAGCTACTCAAAAAATCAAACAGAATGAAAATCGGGTCAAAAATGAGGCGGTGCTGGTCGAAACTGTGGAGCGCCACAGCCCCAAAATTCGATCTTTTTCGATTAAAAACTCCCCAAGGGTACCTCCTTGGGAATTTCGCGCATTTTTCGGGAACAAATCAGTTTTCTGGGAAACCATTTTCGCGAATAGTCACAAATTACACATCAAATTAAAGGTGAGACTGTCAGCTACTCAAAAAATCAAACAGAATGAAAATCGGGTCAAAAACGAGGCGGTGCTGGTCGAAACTGTGGAGCGCCACAGCCCCAAAATTCGATATTTTTCGATTAAAAACTCCCCAAGGGTACCCCCCTGGGAATTTCGCGCATTTTTCGGGAACAAATCAGTTTTCTGGGAAACCATTTTCGCGAATAGTCACAAATTACACATCAAATTAAAGGTGAGACTGTCAGCTACTCAAAAAATCAAACAGAATGAAAATCGGGTCAAAAATGAGGCGGTGTAGGTCGAAACTGTGGAGCGCCACAGCCCCAAAATTCGATCTTTTTCGATTAAAAACTCCCCAAGGGTACCTACCCCCTTGGGAATTTCGCGCATTTTTCGGGAACAAATCAATTTTCTGGGAAACCATTTTCGCGAATAGTCACAAATTACACATCAAATTAAAGGTGAGACTGTCAGCTACTCAAAAAATCAAACAGAATGAAAATCGGGTCAAAAATGAGGCGGTGCTGGTCGAAACTGTGGAGCGCCACAGCCCCAAAATTCGATCTTTTTCGATTAAAAACTCCCCAAGGGTACCTACCCCCTTGGGAATTTCGCGCATTTTTCGGGAACAAATCAATTTTCTGGGAAACCATTTTCGCGAATAGTCACAAATTACACATCAAATTAAAGGTGAGACTGTCAGCTACTCAAAAAATCAAACAGAATGAAAATCGGGTCAAAAACGAGGCGGTGCTGGTCGAAACTGTGGAGCGCCACAGCCCCAAAATTCGATCTTTTTCGATTAAAAACTCCCCAAGGGTACCCCCTTGGGAATTTCGCGCATTTTTCGGGAACAAATCAATTTTCTGGGAAACCATTTTCGCGAATAGTCACAAATTACACATCAAATTAAAGGTGAGACTGTCAGCTACTCAAAAAATCGAACAGAATGAAAATCGGGTCAAAAACGAGGCGGTGCTGGTCGAAACTGTGGAGCGCCACAGCCCCAAAATTCGATCTTTTTCGATTAAAAACTCCCCAAGGGTACCCCCTTGGGAATTTCGCGCATTTTTCGGGAACAAATCAATTTTCTGGGAAACCATTTTCGCGGGTAGTCACAAATTACACATCAAATTAATGGTGAGACTGTCAGCTACTCAAAAAATCAAACAGAATAAAAATCGGGTCAAAAATGAGGCGGTGCTGGTCGAAACTGTGGAGCGCCACAGCCCCAAAATTCGATCTTACGAGATCCGTAAAAGTTGAATTTAGGTGAACTCGTCCGATCCGTTCCGTTACGACCATTGTGTGCATTTACATGGCCAGCCCATAAGGTCTACTTTGACAGCTGAACGTGACGGAACGGAACGTGAGCATTGTGTTTCAGGCTTTAACGGACTGTGTTAAGGGGTCTGGCCACCTTGGCTGCTTTGTAAATGGTTTTTTTTTTCTAAATTCATAAGCTCTGAAGTTTAAATGATTTTTATTTAATTTTTTTTGACTCAATTAAGACTATGCTTTAATGAATCTCTCACATTTTTTTTATTCGAAAATATTAAAAAATGGCGGCGCTGTATATATTTCCCAGCAGGCCCTCCGCACGAGGGAGGGGAATGTGCCGTCAAGAAAAAAGAAAAAACGGGCTTGTTCGTAGGTAATGTTGCTAAAATGTAGCTTAGCGATTTTTTTTCCGATTTTTTTTGAAATTTTGGTGAGCCGAAGAAAAAAAAAATTGCATTTTTTTCCAAGGAAAACGTCGAAAAACGTCAATAAAAAAAAAACTAATGTAGCAATCTTAAAAATCCTACGCTACATTTTAGCTACATTACCTACGAACAAGCCCGTTTTTTTTTTTTCTTTTCTGATGCATATGAACAGAGTAATCGATGACGGCACATCCCCTCCCCCCTTTTTCGTGCGGAGGGCCTCCGGGGAAATATATACAGTGCCGATATTTTTTAATATTTTCGAATAAAAAAAATATCAGAGATTCCTTAAAGTATAGTCTAAATTTTGTAAAAAAAATTAATAAAAAATCATTTAAACTTCAGAGCTTATGAATTTAGAAAAAAAAAATCTGCCAACTGGCTGGGCGCAACTCTATTATTTTTCCGGCAGAAGTTCAAAACGCGTTCAATTCGCGGATGCGGTGTATGTAACTATGTGACTGAAAACCTAACAAAAAGTTCGGGAAGCGGTTAGAAAAGGGTGTAACATATGAATTAAATAATTGGGCCATATTCCGCGATGCGGTTTAGAGGTTGAAAAAACAAAACTTAAAAATAGGTGATTATTAAACAAGCCTGGGGAAGTAAAAAGATATTCAATATCTGATCAGACCTGCGAGATATGGTGGAATTCATGAAAAAGTATACAATGGCTTTACACCCCCTTAGGGGTAGAATTTCAAAAAATCTTGAAAACACATTCTAGGTATTCACATGAAGAATCCGTAGAATAAAAATGAATTCAATATTTCGAAAGACCTAGTAGATATGACGAAAATCGTGAAAATATATGCATTTTATATGAACTGATATTCTTTTTTGCCCCCCCCCCCTTCTGAACTCCAATGAATATTTGAATTTTTTTTTATCAGAATTACTTTTCTAGTTAATTTACATATACGTACCGAGTTTCAACTTCCTAGCATAAGCCGTTCTGAAGTTAGGGAAAACACCCCCCACCACCGTACCATACTACCCCTAAAAAAAAATTTATTTTTCTACCATGCCACTACTTTAGCTTTATCTAAATACCAAGTTTCAGCTTCCTATCATTAAAGATTCTTAAGATATAAGCATTGGAACTTTTTCTTTCTCACCCTTCCCCACCCTCACCTCGACACCCACACCCCCAAACTTTTTTTCCCTACTAGGGTTCTAGTAGGCCTACTTTTGGTAAAAATTTGAAACATCCATCTTACACTGTTATTGAGATATGAATCGTGTTATTTTTGAAAAATTCCAATCCCTCCCACTTCCGTGCTCCTCCACCCCCTTCAAATATTTTACTTTTAGCAATTTTTATTTATGAAGCTTTTTATTTATCAAGCTTTTATACTCAAACCAAATTTTGTTTTTCTGGTACCATTGGTTTGTGAGATATCGTAATCTAAAGTTTTTCACCCCCCACCCCCGTACGCCACTACCCCCACCCAAAAATTTTGTTTCAATCCACTCTCCCAGTATAACTACAGATATTTGTTAAGTTTTAATTGCTTGCTATTAATGGTTTAGGAGATATGGATTTTAGAATTTGTCGATCTCGGCATTTTTGCGTTTCGGACGCGTTATTTCCCCCTCCACTCCCACACCCCTTCACCCATATCTGTTTTTTTTTTTTTGCAAATGGGTCCATTATCAAAGCTCTATAGAAATTCTAAGTTTCAGCCTCCTAACACAAGCGGTTCCTGAGATCTAGAAACCTAAATTTTTCGTCTAAAACGCTTACCCCGCCTTCCCCCTTACACCTCCTCCCCTGAAAATAATGTCAATTCAAGGGGTCTACCAAGTTTATTCTTAGAAAAAAATTTGAATTTAATAGCTCCACTGGTTTGAGAGCTACGAGCCTTCAAAGATTTTGGGGCGGTCGACGTACGGCGTACGGCGTTCAGACGGAGTGAAAATTTTTATTGCTTTTTTCGCGTCTACTAGTCATGAAACGTGGAAAAAAGGGCAGCAAATTTTTTTTTTTTTTAAAATCGATATCAATACTGTATTATAAATAATACAGTAAAAACATTTTCCAAGCAGCCAAGGTGGCCAGACCCCTTAAAGGCCTAGTACTGGTCACGGTTCGTTTGTTGAGCCTGAATTGTTTTTGTGTTTTACTTTGATTTGTTGTTGTTTTTGTTGTCAATGCGTTTCCGTCCGCAAGACCTTAAATCTTTCATTTTTTGTTGTTAAGTACTGAGTCTCAGTACCCGCAACTCCCTCCGCTTGTATAAATCCCTGTTCACTGGTTTCACCTCCTCCTAATTTATGTACGCACTCGGCACTAAGCAATCACATCCCCCCCCCTTAATTTCTGTTTTGTTTTTTTTCCCGCGCACATTATCCACATTCCACATTATCGTTTCGTCTTATCATCGCTTCAGAATCTTTACGCGCTGCTACCGGGAATCATTTTCATCGTGATTATTCCCCGGGTCGGTTGTTTTTGTATGGACGGACGCCGCCACTGCTGCTGCTGCTGCCACCGCCGCCGCTGTTCCTAACGTGTCGATTTTACTACTCCAAGATCAGATCGAACGGGAAATCCCCCCCCCCCTTCCCGAGAAACGCTTCCAATATATCATGACGATCGCGTTTGTTTTAATGCGCGTGCGCGACACGAGTATCACCTTGCAATCAAACTTCAAGTCACTCTTCAAATCTTTCGAATTCTAACCGTTTTTTTTTTTTGAATTTTTCAAACGGTTTTACGGTAGCGCGCACGCGGTCAATTCGGGGATTTCCCCACCAGGCCATTCTGCTGCGGGAATTTTCCACAAAATAGTCCTGTAGTCGGTGCGCTCCGGAATACCGCACACCGAATCCGAAAAACCAGCCTACTTTCCCGGTTTACGCACTCTCTTGATTTTACCGGTCATTCTGTGGAGTTTACGGGGGAGGGGGGGGGGGGGGAGGGGCCGTCGTTACCTCGAGATCCTTGAGAGGCTGTCGTGCATGTCGTCCCCATTGGAACTCTACAGGGCTCCAATGGGAACCCTGTATAGTTCCAGTGGGGTGTAATTGAAAAGGAAAAACACATCCCCTCATATTTGAAAAACCGTCGTTCGCTGAACTAGGAACAAAAAAACCTAAAGAAAATCAACAACAATTCGCTCCACAACCGCCGCACTCTTTAAAAACTCAACTGAAATTTTCATATCACCCCCGTAAAATTAGTTTAATTAGAAAAACCGTTAAAATTTTCCATCCCGTTCCGTTCCATAGGAGAAAAAAAAATGTTGCGCAACAAAAACCCCGAAAAAAGCCCCAATTTCCTGCAACAAGTGTCCTTGTCGCAGGCTGACGGGTGGAAGAGTGAAACAACGGCGCACCACAGTCAGTCACTTGGTCAGCGGATGTAGGTACGTGCGCGTGTGACATTTTCCTAATGCCGGTTTTTCCTTTTGTGTTTTCGTATCGAATTTCCCGGTTTGAACTGCCCGGAAAAATAATGAAAATATGCGCCATAAGTCGTACACGCTCACCTTCAATTTTTTCCGGGAAATCGGGAGAAAAGAAAATTCAAAATATTGTGCGCGGCGGCGGCGCGGTGGCCTTGTCATGCGCCATGTAATGGCGTCCGGGTCAAATGTCATTATTTTCGCGATCGAACCGGTGACGAATTTTCTTTCTTTTCACTCGTTTTTTGGGGGTTTTTTCGCGTTGCAAATGGGTGGGATCGCGGATTTTTTCGAGGTTGGGGCGGCGAGCCATCGATTTCTCGCGGCCGTGTTAAGTGTTTGGCGGAGATTTTCAGTTGGTCGGGTCAGCGGTTTGTTTTTTTTTTTTGGTCAGGAAAAGTTCGGGGGTTGTTAGTGCCGTGGCGCGACCGTCGTTGAAAAGTGTTTTGAACTTTTGTTTATGTGTTGGTTTTTTTTTGTGCTTTTTTTCCGGGTAAGTCCATTGTTTCTTTCCTTCAATGACATTTTGTTGGGCGGGAAATTTGAATTGTTTTTTTTTTTTTTGGTTTTTCCGATTACCTTGGGAAGAATGATGAATTGTTGGTCGTTTTTCGTGAAAGCCGGGGGGGGGGCGGTTGATGGACGTTGTGGGTCTTTGTACGTACGATTAAAGTCGGACAGTTGGGGGCGACAATTTAGAAAAATTGAAAATGATTTTTAGGTTTTCAGGTACGTTCCGGAAACGGGGGCTTTTTGAAGCGGAAACGATTCGAAAAATGCATGGTGCTTCCGTTGATCCTTTGTGTGGGATGTGAGGGGGCTATAGCAGTCCTCCCCGCCCCAAGCCCCCCCCCCCCCCCTCCCATCACACCAAACTTCTTTAGCAATTTTTGTATGGAAGAAAATTGCGAAAATTTTTATGGAAGAAAATTGCAATGGTGCATCTTTTCTTCCCTATCACACACCGCTCCCCCTTCCCCCCACCCTTGGACGTAGGGTGGATGGGATGGTAGCTGTGATGCGACCAGGGCTTCCACAATTTTTTTTCCTATTTTTCCCTTAGGATGAAACGTTTTTCTAGTTTTTCTTCCGAAAAAAAAATGTCTCTTTAGATTGTAAACTTTAAGCTACAGTTGCCACCCCCTCAATGATTCGAGAAATTAGTGGTGCTTCGTTGACCCTTTGTGTGGGGTGCGAGGGGGCTATGGCAGTGACGCACCACCCCCCCCCCCCCTTCTCCCCCCTTCACACCTAACTTCTTAAGCAATTTTATTTAGGGAGGAGAAAATTGGAAGGGCTTATGGCAATGGTGCATCTTTTCTTCCCTACCACACACCCCATCCCCCTCCCCATTTGACGCAGGGTGGATGCGATGGTAGCTGTAATGCGACCAAGGCCACCCTTAGCACTAATTGCAGCCTTAATTCTTTCAATGCACCGCTGTGTAATATTTTTGATTCCTTCGCTGTTTTGCCAGATATTTCCAATATTTTCTTTTAAGATAGCAACGGTGGGATTAGGAGAGGAGTAAACTTCAAATATCAAGAGAATCCAGACATTCTCGATAGGGAGAATTGCCTGGCCAAGGAAGAATTGGGATATTTGCGGTAGAGAACAGGTTTCTGATAATATGGGGTCTATAAAAATCTGTTGGGTCCCCGGTCACGTAGGGATCAGAGGAAACGAAGCCGCAGATCGTGCAGCAGGAACTCTATCCAACCGACCTCCTACACCGCAAGAAACCGTTATCACTCCACCTTAAGAGAACAGCCTCCTAAAACTGATCTCGGTCAAGATTGAGGAAGTCAAACGTCTCTTCTGGACCGCTAGTAACACCTTCCTGAATACGCACTGGAAGAACTTCACTCATCCTAACTACAACCCGGACCTGTCTCGAGGTCTTGCAACAAAGCTCGTCAGGATAAGGTTAGGACACACCTGGCTCACCAAAGGATACCACATACTACGAACAGACCCTCCCTCCTGCCCGCACTGCGCTTCTCCGTTAACTGTCCTACATATCCTAACTCAATGTCCTTCTACTCTTTCCTTCTTTAAACACGATGTCCCTCCATTGACAGAACTTCTTGATCCTTCTCAACACTCTAACTCTCCCCTATTCCAACTCCTAAACAATATTAACCTTCTTAAACAAATATAAAACTTACCTCCCTTCTATATCATGTCCCAAATTTATTATTGTTTAAACTCATTAATTCTCGATTTATTGTTAAAATGTAAAATGTAAAATGTTTAAACGCCATATGGGCTTCTAAGTCTCGAGTGCGACTACCATTGGCTCTCCCAAATTCATTTGGCAGTAGTCCGACACAATAAATAAATAAATAAATGGGCACGATGACAGGGTGCACTATCCTGCATAAATATATTTGCTTTTTCACAACTCTTCAAGGACTTGAAATAAGGAATTAAAATGATTTCTATCACGTCGTAGTACTGGGTTACTGTTCATGGTTCCTTCGACGAAAAAGATCGGTCCAGGTCCCTCGCCTGAGATGCAGGACCATATCATTGTGGCTGGTGGATATTTTATTGTTTTCACGATGCAAGCTTCGTCATACTTCTCTGATGGCCTCCTTCTAACGTAATTGGTGTCTCTCCGTCACAGACTCTATCTAGTCTGCATTCATCACTAAACACCACCTAAAAAAAAGAATTTTTTTTAATGTTGGACTCCCAAGCGAAAAGTAAATGCAATAAAATCATTATGCATTGATATAAAATATTCCTTACATTTTTCCAATCAGCTACGGTGAGATGTTGATGAGCTCTAGCAAACTCCAGCCTGGCTTTTCGCATTTTAGCTCTTAGCTTAGGCTTTTTTTGCTGGTCGCCCCGACTTAAGGTTGGCTTCATAGAAACGCCTTCTTAAAGTCATAGCGGATATTTCTATCCCTTCGCCCAGCAGATCTTGACGCAGACTTCTCGTCGATTGGAAACGGTTTTCGCAGACCCTTTGAACAATCCTACGATCCGTTTGAGGCGTTATCTTCCTTATTCCGCGACAATTCCGCCGTTTGTTGCTGACTAGGTCTTGATTTTCCTGCGCTGAATTATTAATTCTCATCACAGTTTGATGAGAAACATCCTCTTTTCTTGGAATTTCTCTCAGGGAAAACTTTTCGGTCGTCAATAAAGATAT
This sequence comes from Beris chalybata, assembly GCA_949128065.1. Taxonomy (NCBI): domain Eukaryota; kingdom Metazoa; phylum Arthropoda; class Insecta; order Diptera; family Stratiomyidae; genus Beris; species Beris chalybata. The sequence continues at coordinate 9,267,403 of OX421898.1, forward strand.
TATTGCTGACTTTTTGTCCAAGCTAATGTTCCTTGCGCTTTCCCATTTTTATTGTTTTGACCAAAATGTCTCAGAAAAGTACCACGAAGTTTTAAATGTCCAAATGTCGAAGTAAACTAAAACCACTAAATTTCTAAAAACAGCTGTTACTTCTTGGTATAATTGACTGAAAAAAATTGTCAGTTAAAATTGAACGAATAATTTTTCACTATTTCCATCATATCTATTAGGTCTTCTCAGATATTGAATAAATTTTTATTTCACGGCTTTTACCTATAATTACCCAGAAAGTGTTTTCAGGATTCTTTTGTAATTCCACCCCTAAGGGTATGCAAGAGGGCTGTATACTTTTTCACGAATTTTGCCATATCACACAAGCCTTTATAAGATATTGAATATATTTTTACGTTAACGGGCTTGTGTAATAAAAGCCTATAAATTGCTTTTAAGGTTCTTCCCTTTTCAATCCTTGAGACGATATAAAAGGGTTGAACACGTTTTCACGAATTCCGTAATTTCTTTTAGAAGAGATGATCAATTGAAAAGGAAAAGGTTCCAATGCTTATATCTTAAGAACCTATAATGTTATAAAGCTGAAACTTGGTATTTAGATAGAGCAATAATAGTGGCATATTGGAAAAATTTTATTTTATTTAACGGGTAGTACGGTACGGGGGTGGGGGGTGATTTTCCTAACTATAGAACGGCTTATGCTAGAAACTTGAAACTCGGTATGTATACGTAAATGAACTGGAAAAGTAATTTGGATTAATTCGAATATCCATTGGCGTTCGGAAGGGGTGCAAAAAAAAAATTATCAGTGGAAATGGAATGCATAAACCACATTGATCAAAAAGTTCCCGGAATTAATTGAGAAAATAAAAAATACAAGTTTATTTATCTAAATCTATATTGTCCACTTCAAAGTAATGCCCATCGACTGCAACACACTTATGCCAGCGCCTGATCCAATCCTCGAAACAATTTTTAGATTCGATTTTCGGTATGACCATCAGAGTGATCCCTGTGCGATTTTTCCATTACTTCCTCTCGGCTGCTGAAACGCGTTTCCCGTAGTGGTTTTTTTTTTTTTTTTTGTAGCTCGATTGAACAGAAGGAAGTCACAGGGAGCCAATTTCTGTGGCTGTTGCGATGGTATTTGTTGCTTTTTTCGTCAAAAAATTACGAATAATGATGGCACTGTGCGACGGTGCGTTATCATGGTGCAAAATCTACGAGTTTTCAGCCCCCCAATTCTGGTCTCTTTCGCGGCAAATATGCTTCACGCAAACGTCTCATAACGCCCAAATAGCACTCTTTGTTTACTGTCTGGCCTTCTGGCAAAAATTCATGACAGCACTACACCGTTTTAATCCATGAAAACCGTGAGTATTGCCTTCTTTCGCGTTCTTATCATCTTCGATTGACTGACGACCACTTTTGAACCGCTCGTGCCACTAGTAAACGACCGTTGTCTTTAGAGAATCGTTGCCCAAACACTTTTCCAACATTTCCAACGTTCGCGCACCATTAAATCCGTTGTTTTTTTTTCGCAAAATTTAATAAAAGTTCGTTGTTGAAAATTTAAATCCATTTCAAAAATTGTAAAAAATCGCCAACACACACAGAGATAGATGCGACTCTTGGCTACGTAACTTTTTCAAATGTCAAGCTATGACGCTAAGATTTAGAGAGAAAGTCAACAACAGATGTACCAACTGAACAAAAAAAAAAAACAGAACTCAAATCGGAATAGCAAAAGCGCCACACGGTGGTTATTCAGGGAACTTTTCGATCAAAGTGGTATATTTTACGATTTTCGTCATATCTTCTAAGTCTTCCAAAATATTGAATTCATTTTTATTCTACGGATTCTTCATATGAATACCTAGAAAGTGTTTTCAAGATTTTTTGAAAATCGACCCCTAAGGTGGTGTAAAGGGTTTTCATGAATTCAGCCACATCTCTCATATCTGGAAGGGTTATGTTTTCACGAATTCCGTCACATCTCCTAGGTCTTATTAAATATTGACTGTATTTTTATGCCACACTTTCCTCACTTAAATACCTAGAAAGTGTTTTCAAGATTTCTTGAAATTCAACCTTAACGAGGGTGTAAAGGGGTTTTACGAATTCAGCCATATCCTTCATATCTAAATGGGTTACATTTTTACGAATCCCGTCACATCTCTTAGTTCTTCTTGAATATTGACGTCATTTTTATGCCACACTTTCCTCATTTAAATACCTAGAAAGCGTTTTCAGGAATTTTTAAAATTCGACCCCTAAGAGGGTGCAAAAGAATTTTGCCATATCTCTCAAGTCTGATCAGATATCGAATATTTTTTCACTTCCACGGGCTTATTTAATAAACACCTATTAACAAGTTTTTTTTTTTCCTTTTTCAACCCCTAGACTGCATCCCTGATGGCTGAGGTTAATAAATTCAAATGATGGCTGAGGTTAATAAATTCAAATAATTGGGGCAGAAGACCCACGAGGTACCACATAAGTCAGGGGACCCAACGATAGTTGCGTTGAGAGCTTCTCGTTTCATTCAAAGGTCCCCAACCTCTTTTAACTACCTTTTAACCCACCCCCATCATTGTATCCCCCTTTTCCCTCCGCGCGCGTATCACCCGCACCTTAACTTCTTTCTCGTAATTATTTTTTTTTTTATGATTGCCAAAATAAATGACAGAGAAAATAAAAGGGGAGCTCTACAGCTGCTGAAAAATGCAAATCGGGTTTAAATCCGATCAAAATTGGGGGAGTGCAGGCCAAAAACGTGGGGAAAAATATTCCCAGATGCAACTCTTCTTTTGGCTCTCCTGGCCCCAAAAATGTTTATTTTTTAAATCTGTTTGCGGATTTGAAAGGGTCTCTCCTTAATTTAAGCGGTCACTTGTCCAAATCTTAGCCTACAAAATTTTTGAGGTACGTGGGGGTACGAACGTACCATTCCAGAGTTTCGCTATTATTTAATTGTGAGACATTTTTCTTCACCGTTAAATACCTTGGTTTCTTTCCCCCCCTCCCCTTCCCGCGCTGTTTTTGTAGACTACATTTTTCTTTTCCATGAAAAATTCGCGATTTTCACCTGTAGTTTTACTTCGAGGCTCTTTCCAAAGACGACCAAGGCGCCCAAAAATTATCTGTAACTATTATTATTATTATATTTTAATAAAAGGCATTTAAATACACACAGTTATTCTTAAGCACTATTTACAAAGACCATCAGCTTAATCTCGAACTAATTAAGACGTTTTTAAGGCTGTGCCAATTTAAAGGTTGTTTTCGTATGAAACTCCTTTAAGCCAGCGATTCTACTCTTTTCACAATTGTCCGAGAGTTAAATGGAACTAACAAACATTTTTTTTCTCAGGTTGCTTCCTGAATAAAATTAATCAAAATGAATAAAAACAATTGCGGGAAAATTGTTTATAAAAATCGTCCGTTTTAACCGAAAAAATTCGTCGCGTAGGAATAAAAAAAAAAATAATAACATTTGGAGTAGAACTGGTTGATTAACCGGTTGGAGAAGAACTGAGGTTAGTGAGAATTTCCTTGCCCGCGTTTGTGACTTCGTCGACATGAAAGGACGCATTTGCCAAGACAACGTTAGAACAGCGATTTCAAACGATCGGTTTTAATTAAATCAATGGCGCTACAGCCAATTTTTCCGTTCAAAAAATAACTCCGCGTATTCTAGCGAATGCGGTCCGATTTTAGGCCGACGAATTCGACCAGACTGTAGCGAATTACCAAGCGAACTCTGGCTCGAAGTAAATTGGGGGGGGGGGGATTTTGGCCGTTAAGGCACTCGCTGTAGAATGTAAAGGGGTTCTCAAACTGAAGCAGACGGTCCATAAGGAGACCGGAGGGGGCAAAATAAAACGGTGGACACATGGGCCTGAAAAATAGATATCAAACTGTACTAAAAGGATTCACTCCCGTATGCGGACGGCATACGTTGATCGATGGGGCCAAATACAAGGCCGATAGGTGGTTTGAGGACGCTGTATAGTAAATATCAGTGTTTCTCAAACTGAAGAGGATTCAATCCCGTATGCGGACGGCATACGTTGATCGATGGGGTCGAATGAAAGGCCGATTGGTTGGGGCGCGGAATTTTATCAAACTCAGATTGTAGCATAGCGGCGGCGGCCGTCTGGTTTTCGGGATGAGTTTGGGAACTTTGTAAAGAAACTCGGTTCGGGAAACGTTTAGCTTGAAAACCGTTAGGCACAGACCATTCTCCTTTTCTTCTGACTGTATATGGATAAGTCGTGGTACGTTTCAGGAGCGCAACAAACTGTCTAGCTCTCGCTTGCCGCTAGTATCTGTAATTTCATGTTTTGGGTGAGTTAGAAAGGGTTGCCTCCCTTTGAAATTTGCCTCCGACTCTTGAGCCAGCGACTTGTGTGAACCCCACGGGCGAGTGCGGCGTGATTTTCTTAAATCCTGTTGCGTACCAATGCGTGCTTATCGATTAGCAATCAACCGCAATCTGATTCCGGGGGCCTCGAATCATCTAGTGACAGAAGCAATGACTTGGTGGATCCCCTTGTCTGGGTGCTAGTCTATGTTGATTCAGCTTCGCAATAGAACTGTAAGAGGAACGGATTCAGATTGCGGGGAAAAGGAATGACAGACCTTAGAGATTTTCATCTACCCCTTACTTAAATTTTCTAATCCATAATCACCCTTGTCCGCGTTTCGAAATATCGCGTCGCGTCGCATTGAGCACGTGTTCGCGAGCGCTCATTTCAACAGTTTGAGGAGTTCTCAGTTGTGATCTTGTGTGCGCCCCGAGAGCTATCCTGAACTCCGTGCGAATATCAAACTGTTCGGATCGGTCGGTTTTTCGGTGTTGTTTATTTTTCAACAAAAAAAAGGCAAGTTTTGTGAGGCTCGAATATGCCCTTTGAAAATGTGCCTGAAATTTGTGCTCCCAATTAATAGCCCTTAAAAAAATCGATTACCCCAAAGTCCCTCAATTCGACCAGTGCAGTGCATCTCAAAAAGTAAAAGTGTTCTTTATATAAAAAAAGAGTGAAGTGTTTGCTCCCAATTAATTGCCTTCTAAAATCTGTTGCCCTAACTCCCCTTTATACGCCCCTTAACAGTGTGTGTCCACAAAAAAAGTTTAAATAAAAATAATAGTGAAAATAGTGAAAAATTAAATTTGAAAATAAAAACAAAAGCTGAAAGTGAAGGCGGAAGGAAGTTGAACGAGTGCAGAGCAGCGACCTGAAATGAAAATGGTGAGTCCTTTTTGGTTTATTTTTTTTTATTTTATCTATTTCTTTTTCGCCATTTCTTCTAAACTAAATAGTCCACACGTGGCTTAAATTGGAACGTTCTAGATCTTGACTCTTTGTCAGTTCAACAACAGTTCGTTTGAATGAAGTACTTCACTTGAGTTCAACTGAACTACTATCTTTTCTCTGACCAGCCGTTCATTGGCATTGGCATTTTGTTCTACATAAATCACATGCAAAACATTCAACATATTGGCATTAAAAGTGAGACTGTCAGCTACTCAAAAAATCAAACAGAATGAAAATCGGGTCAAAAATGAGGCGGTGCTGGTCGAAACTGTGGAGCGCCACAGCCTCAAAATTCGATCTTTTTCGATTAAAAACACCCCAAGGGTACCCCCTTGGGAATTTCGCGCATTTTTCGGGAACAAATCAATTTTCTGGGAAACCATTTTCGCGAATAGTCACAAATTACACATCAAATTAAAGGTGAGACTGTCAGCTACTCAAAAAATCAAACAGATTGAAAATCGGGTCAAAAACGGTGCTGGTCGAAACTGTGGAGCGCCACAACCCCAAAATTCGATCTTTTTCGATGGAAAACTAGGTAAGGGAATTTCAGCGGATTTTCCGGTTCTCGCTCCCCATTTTCGGCCACCACTTCCTCATTTCTGCTTCCATTTTCTTCAACTTTAGTTTTTCCGGAAGCTGACAGTCTCACCTTAAGTCGGTGTGCGAAACATGAAAATCCGAGAATCCGGTTTTTTTTTTGGAAAAGCATTTTCTTTGGAATTTTTTGACTATTTTCAGTGGATTTTCCGTCTCTCGCTCAACATTTTCGGCCACCACTTTCTGTCGTCCGATTTTGACAAATGTTGTCTTAAATTAAAGGTACGGGTGTCGTCTTTTCAAATCAGCAAACATATTTACAAAATAAATTTTTTTGCGGCCAGGAGACCCAAAAGAAGAGTTGCACCTTTGAATTTTTTTTCGACGATTTTTCCCACCTGTTCGGCCACTACTCCCCCCAATTTTTTCGTGCCTTCGTCTGAATCATACAGGGTTTTCGGTCGCCCCCTCCCCGCACCTGAAACAATTTCTCACTTAAAAGGAAAAACAACAAACAACAGGGTTCTTTTTTTTGTTATGTTATCCAATTTTTTTCTATTCAAATATTGCATTTATTTTTCATTTTCATTTTCATTCTTTCCTCATTTCTTTTTTTTTCCATCTGTATTTTTATTATATTTTTTTATATATATATAAATTGTTATTGTTTATTTGTTAAATATAAGTATTAAAAAAATGTTCAGTTTTTATTTTATTTATTTATAAATGTACATACATATGCGTAGATATATACTACATATACATTTACACACACATGTATATATAGTGCTAATTGTTTATGTTAAATTATTATTTTATTTTTTTTCATTTTCTCACTTCGATTTTACATTAAATTGTTTTTGTTTAGTTGCATATTGGCGAAAAAGAGAAAAAAGAAAAAGAAAAACACAAAAAATTCAGTTTTTTGTTTACTACTAAAAAAGTATTACGGTCTTTTCGTTTGTTTCTTGTTATTTGTTTGCCTTTGGTGTGTAGGTGTATGTGTGTGTGTGTGTGTATGGCTGAGAGCATAGTATAGCATAGTCCGGCTGCCCAACTCGAACGAAACAACGGTACCGATTCTTAGCAGAACTGACCATTGTCAGTCAACGTCCCCGAACGACTCTACCGGCATCGTCTGCAGTCCCGATCGTCGCGACGAAAAACACTCCGCACCTACCCCGGTAAGTATATAATTCGGACAAACCGATTCCGCTCATCACCAACGATATGATCCGGAAGCTGCCGCCACCAGTCGCCGGTGAACCGCAACCCAAGCCGCTTACTATTCGGGAAATTCGAAAAGTAACGGTTTGTCCGGCCACGTCGACCTCGGCCGCAAGGATTCAGCGGATTTCGAAACCGTTGAAACTGATTCGTAGCGGAATTGTGGCGAAGCCACCGCAACCATCGCCGGCAGCATCATCATCACCCCTTCTACGCCCCGCCGAAAAGCCTCAAGCGATCGAAGTCGCAGCCCTGATGGCTGCAGTTGCCGGTGCCGGCGCCGGCGGACAATCGATCACGACCTGGACCACAACAACCTCCTCGATCAGCAGCAACGCGTTCACCTCGTCGTCGCCGATTAATCCAACTGAAACGCCGCCCCCCTTTTCGTACATTCAGCCGTCGCCGTTCCAGCGCAACCCTCTAACGGTTCAAGCGGCCACGCCGATACCGTCAACAACTCAACGAGTCACGCAGTTCTACAACGCGGACAAAGTCGGAGCACAATCCCCCATTGCCGGGCGCCCGGACGACGACGACGACGGCAGCAAACAGTCAGACCAAGGCCCACGTCCCCCCCAACAAGAGAACGACCAGCGCTCCAAACTCTGCTTCCGGTTGTCGGTTGACCGGGACGGTGAGCCCCAGCTTACGATTTCACCGGTCAATCGTCAAGGTCCGCAAAAAACGGTCAGCTTGCAAGACTACGTCGAATCGGTGGTGATTCAGAATGCGATTGCGGCCAGTCCGGATGCGGAACGCTGCCTGACTCTACCGTCGTATCGATCGTTAGATTTGCCGTCCGATTTCCTCCCTGTAGCCGACTACACGCAACTCTCGATCGGCGCGCAACTGCCGAACGCAATCGACGGAATCTCGGACAAGGAACTGTCCGGCTCGGACCACAACGAACTGTCCGGCTCGGACGACGAACGAAAACAACAGAAGCTACTCGTTGAAGTCGTGGGATTCCGAAAGCGAAGAGGAGCTCGCCCAGTGCAACGATTCGTCCACTCCGGTTCCGGTCGAACAGAGCGCGGATCTATCGCCAAAATCGGTCGCAGTCTCCGAATCAATCGAAGACGGCAAGTTTCACGATCGGATGAACTGCGACCTTGACACCGACATGTCGGAGCAGTGACAGTGGCCCTAGGCAGCACCGTGCACATGATAGAAGTGAAACTTCTTGAAAAATAAAGAAAAAGAATAAGAGAGATTTAATGTGAGAGACAGAGAGAAAGAGAGAGCATTTCAAAATAAATACAATAATATAAAATTAGCATTTTTTGAGTTTTTCAATGTGATGTAGGAGGGTGTAGGAGATAGAGACGAGGGTGAAGGGTAGGGGGATAGAGAAAGTAGATGAGGGGGAACAGTATGTAGAATGAGGGGTGGAATAATAAGGGTACACAGAAGGGGGGGGGGGTATACAGTGGTAGGGTGAAGGGTTAAAGTTAGGAGAAAGGGGTGTAAGAAGAAAAGTAAGGGGTGTAAGAGGGGTGAGAGAAATCAGTTGTTTAAAAAGGGATAGGTGAAGAGGGGCGAGGAAGATGAGATGGGAGTAGTATTCCAAATAAATTTTCTGAGTTTTTCAATCTGTCGTAGGAGGGGGTAGGGGGTAGAAAGGAGAGTGGGAAAGGAAGGGATAGAGAAAGTAGATGAGGTGGAACAATCTGTAGGGTGAGGGGTGGAATAATAAGGGTACACAGAGGCGGGGTATACAGTGGTAGGGTGAAGGGTTAAAGTTAGGAGAAAGGGGTGTAAGAAGAAAAGTAAGGGGTGTGAGAGGGGTGAGGGAAATCAGTTGTTTAAAAAGGGATAGGTGAAGAGGGGGAAGAGATAGGAGTAGTATTTAAAATTCTATGGGTGTAGTCAGAAGGGAATACCACTCTGTCGCAGTGTCGCTTTTTCGTACCATCGTTTCATCGAGTTTCGTTTCATCGTTGTTGTTGTCTCGACATAATATCTTTCTTCTCTATCGTGTAACGAAATGTGCTTAAACGTGACGCGACCTTGAAATTTCACTCGCCGCTAAAGAAGTTTCACATCAAAAATTTGCTAACCTCAAAATTTTTTTATTTTCACGTTTCATAACTAGTCGACGCGAAAAAAGCAATAAAAATTTTCAGTCCGTCTGTCCGCCGTGCCGTACGCCATACGACAAATCGTTTGGAGGCTCGTAGCTCCCAAACGCTTTGAGATATTCAATTGAAATTTTTTTTTACGAATAGATGGGGTAAACTCCTTGAAGTGACCGATTTTTTGTGGGGGGGGGGGGGGTGTGAGGGGGAAGGAGGGGGAAGCTTTTTAGACGTAAGATGATAGTGTTTTCCCTAACTATAGAACGGCTTGTGCTAGAAAGTTGAAACTTGGGGTGTGTATATGTAAATCGACTAGTAAAGAAAATTTGATGAAAAAAAAAATTCGAATATCCATTGGCGTTCAAGAAGGGGGCAACAATTATGATCAGTGAAAATAGAATGCATATTTTTCCATGATTTTCGTGATATCTTCTAGGTCTTTCAACATTTTGAATTCATTTTTATTCTATGGATTCTCCATATGAATACCTAGAAAGTGTTTTCAAGATTTTTTGAAAATTGACCCCTAAGGGGGTGTAAAGTTTTTATATAGTTTTTCATGACTTCTTCCATATCTTTCAGGTCTGATCAGATATCGAATATCTTTTAACTTTCACGGGCTTGTTTAATAAACACCTACTTACAAGTTTTTCTCCTTTTTCAACCCCCCCTTAATTTTCAACAACGAACTCGTATTAAATTTTGTGTAAAAAACGGATTCAATGGTGCGCGAACGTTGGAAATGTTAAAAAAGTGTTTCGGCAACGATTCTCTAAAGAAAACGGTCGTTTACTAGTGGCACGATCGGTTCAAAAGTGGTCGTGAGTCAATCGAAGATGATGAGAACGCAAAAGAAGGCAATGCTCACGGTTTTCATGGATTACAACGCGTGTAGTGCGGTCATGACTGTTTTGCCCGAAGGCCAGACAGTAAACAAAGAGTGCTATTTGGTCGTTATGTGACGTTTGCGTGAAGTAATTCGCCGCGAAAGAGACCAGAATTGCGGGGCAGAAAACTCGTAGATTTTGCACCGTGGGAACGCACCGTCGCACAGTGCCATCATTATTCGTAATTTCATACAAATTTACTCGTTCAGTGCAAGTTACATTTAGTTTTGCGTATGTAACTACATCATTTCGGGGAGGGTTTGAACCCCCAAAACCACCCCCTGCGTTCGCGCCTGATCAAGGATCAAAGTTTCAAAGTCGTAACATAAAGCGTTCTAAAGTTATCGTTCGAAATTGGGTGAACATGTGTCTTAAGGACTTTTGTATGACAGCTACCCGACGGATTCGACGGATGGCGCCAATTAATGAACTAAGTTTTGGTTTTAAAATAAAACTAATTCCTGACAAAAAAAAATTTCAAATTCCTGCTTTAACTCGTACTCGAGTTATAGTGGATTCTAAAACTTACATAGATTTTTGAAGGACTTTTCTCGGTTGCTACCCAGAGGACTTATTTGATTTGCATTTGCATATTTGGAGCTTTCGTTGTAAACTTTAAGTATGCAAAATTACAAGTTCTTAACTTGAAGCATTCGAGCAATAATTGTTAAAACGTGTTTCAAGGACTCTTGTATGGGAGGTACCCGAAGGAGTGGAATGATATCGACCATTTACGAACTTAGCTTTACTTTTTCTATTTTGCTCTAAGCTGTGACAAAATTTCAACTTCCTAGGTCAATGCGTTCGGGAGTTATCGTGCAAACGGACGGACGGACAGACGGTCGGACGGACAGCAAACGGATTTGGGGGTCTTGGCCCAAAATAAACATAAAATAATATATATATATATAACTTTTCTTCGTTCGAGGCTCGGTGGTTCTATGCGTGTGGCGTTGTTCCGATTTGAGTTCTTTTTTTTTTTTTTTTAATGTTAAGTTGCTGCCATTTTCGCGATATTCTCACGGTCATATTCGCGATATTCTCACGGTCATTTTCTTGATATTCTCACGGTCATTTATGCGATGTTCTCACGGTCATTTTCTTGATATTCTCACGTTCATTTATGCGATGTTCTCACGGTCATTTTCTTGATATTCTCACGGTCATTTATGCGATGTTCTCACGGTCATTTTCTTGATATTCTCACGTTCATTTATGCGATGTTCTCACGGTCATTTTCGCGATATTCTCGCTGCCATTTTCGCGCCATCCTCGCCGCTATTTTTGCGATATTCTCGCTGCCATTTTCGTGCCAGTCTCGTTGCCATTTTCGCGGTATTCTCACGGTCATTTTCGCGCCTTTCTCGCTGCCATTTTCGCGATATTCTCACGGTATTTTTAGAGCTATTCTCACGGTAATTTTCGCCCTATTCTCGCTGCCATTTTCGTGCCAGTCTCGTTGACATTTTTGCGATATTCTCACGGTAATTTTCGCGATATTCTCACGGTCATTTTCGCGCTATTCTCGCTGCAAATTTTCACCCTATTCTCGCTGCCATTTTCGTGCAAGTCTCGCTGCCATTTTCGCGATATTCTCACGGTAATTTTCGCGATATTCTCACGGTCATTTTCGCGATATTCTCGCTGCCATTTTAACGATATTCTCACGGTCATTTTTGCGCTATTCTCGCTGCCATTTTTGCGCTATTCTTACTGCCATTTTCGCGCCATTCTCGCTGCCATTTTCGCCATATTCTCACGGTCGTTTTCGCGCTATTCTCGCTGCTATTTTCGCGATATTCTCGCTGCTATTTTCGCGATATTCTCGCTGCCATTTTCGCGATATTCTCACGGTCATTTTCGCGGTACTCTCACGGTCATTTTCGCGATATTCTCGCTGCCATTTTCGCGCCATTTTCGCGATATTCTAACGGTCATTTTCGCGCCATTCTCACTGCCATTTTCGCTCTATTCTCTCTGCCATTTTCGCGATATTCTCGCGCTGTCATTCGCGCCGAATACTTTGAATTGTGTTTTTAGTTTAATTTTTATTTTACTTATTTCTCCGTTTTCTGTTTGTTGAAATATATTAAGTTTGATTTTATAATTATTTTATGTATAATTTAATATATATATATATAGATTTTTATTTTTGCTTTATATACTTATATCTCTTTTCTATATTTAAATAATAAAATATATTTATTCACTTTTTCGCAATTGTTTATTTATTTATTCATTTTTTTTTTTTTTTTTGTTTTTAGTTTTTCACCCCTGTTTGATTTTAATCTTAAAAAAAACAGTCATATGCGATTTATTTTGCATTGTTTTCTTTTTTTTTTATTAATTTTAATTGTTGAATTGTTTTTTTGTTATTTAATTAAATATACGCGTAATTCTTTCGGGTTTTTCTCTATAATATTTTTTCTTTTATTTATTTATTTATTTTGTTTTAGTATACGTCATCGAATATAAATTTAAATTTCTAATTAGATTTTTCATTAAAGAGAGAAAGAGAGAGAGAGAGAGAGAGCAGTTAAATAGACTAATTTACATAGTAGATAAAAAAAAAGTTAACGGAAAAAATTAGTTTTTATTTAGTAGTGGGGTTTCTTATATCTTGTTGCTTTCTTCCTTTTTTTTTATTTATTTATTTCTTCTTGTAAAAAAAGAACAAATAAATCGACTAAATAAATTAACGGTAAATTAAACTAGTATTGCTTTTCGGTTACAATATCGCGTCTGGTTAATATGTTTTTTTTTTCTTTTAGTTTCGATGCGATTAAATTACGTAGTTTTGATTGGATTATTCGAATATTTACTTTGTTTTCTTTCTTTTGTTATAAATAATGTGTATATAAAGTTCTTTATTGTTGTGTGTGTGTGTGTGTGTGTATGTATGCATGCCCAGTTTGTTTGTTTGTTTGTTTTTCATTTAGACTGTGTATTTTATATGCAGTAATCAAAATATATATATATATGTAAATATCATGTAATATTATTGTTTATTAATTATAATTATTCATTTTTTAATATGTAATTTATTTTTACGGGTATAGTTATTTTGTTTTTAGACGAGATTCTGGAGAATTAATACGAGAGATTCAATATTTTAAGTGTATATATATATATATATTTTTAAATATATAAATTTACCGTTTAGTTTTTATAGGTTATATGTAAATTTCGCTGAAATTAGCTGTGTTCATTCTTTTTTTTATTGTTTTACACATATTTTTCGTAAGAGATATGTCTTTTTTGTTTAAATTTTATATTTGTTATCAACTTTAGAGTGTTTGTGATGGGTCGAGTGGGGTGGGGGGGGGGGAGGCAGGAGGTAGGAGGGACTCTACTGGTAATGAGATGTTGTGTCTTCTTCTAGCTGTTTGTTTTTAGACTCTTTTACGTCGAAGATTTCAAGTAAAACACAATTCGATTAAATTCGATCGGATTTGAGAGCTGATCGAGACCACAGGGCGCTATCTCGGGTGAAAGCCTAAAATGGGGGGGGAGGGGTGCGCCCCTGCCACAAATGGAGCGCGGAGGGCTCCCTGTTGTGCACTTGCAACGAAGTGGAATAGTCGTGGCAATTCGTGCTGATTGTTTCAAAGTTCTTGTCATCGCAAATCCATGTGTACCAACCACACGGTTTAATTTTCTGTCTTTGTCTGAGCGGGGTGTGGGAGGGGGGGGGGGGGGGGGTTTATAAAAACCTTTGAATGGTTGTTAGAGAACTCATCGGTGATCAAGTTCAAGTCAATGGGGGTGGGGTGGGAGGGGACTTTGCAATTCGTTTTCCATGTTCGAATGTTCATTTTGGCTGTGCGTTTAAGGAACAAGAACGCCAAGGAGCTGCAATTTGACACCTTTGGATTTTTATTTGCGGGGAAGCCGCGCGAAGGACAAGTGTTATGCGGAGACAATCCACAAACAATTAACCCTATTTGAAGGCCAATATTGAAGCAGCCCGTGCCCGATATAGTGAGCCGCAAACAATCGAAAATGTGCTTGGAAATTGGAACCGAAAGAATGGCCTACTGTAAGGACAGGCCGCGGCAGCCATTTTGAATGAAATAATTTTCCATAATTAACCGGAAGGATTGTACTTTCAAATAAAAAAAACAAAGCGTTGGAAAAATATTAAACGGTTTTTGTTTAATTGTTAAATCGACACTTTTAGTTGGGTCACGCTTTATATACTGGAGATGACCAGCAGCGGTTGAGTTGAAGGCGGATGTCGTCGCATTCACTTGCACCGGAAAACAACAACAAATTGACATAAGGCTCCTGTTTTATCTCACTCACTCACACGCTTAGACAACAACAATTTGATATAACAACCATGAGAAATTTAGTGTAAGATTTTGATATCAAATGCGGTTCCATAATCCGTCAAAAATCAAACGAGAGACTTACTTCACGCGGGGTTGGGGGGGGGGGGGGGGGTGGATCATTTCTGTAGTATGTCCTACAAAAGGCGGGGAGGGGGGGGGGGGCAGGAAAAGTTAATGAAGACACACTATACAAGAAGCAGACGATCAGAGAGAACAAGGCTTTCGATGCTTTCACTCCTCGCAAGAAACAGAAATATTCGCAGTTCGACAGCTGCTTGGAAAAGTGCCGGGAATTTAACATTGATGTGCACCAGATATTTGTGAACTTCAAACGGGGGGGGGGGGTGGGGTGGCATACGAAGGAAGCATAGACGACAAGCATAGACAACTAGCCACCGGTTCTGTATAAAGCGCTTTCGAAGCCAAAAACACGATGCGAATGGAGACAAAACTTAATTGTTGTTGTCTTAGCGTGTGAGTGAGTGAGATAAAACAGGAGCCTTATGTCAATTTGTTGTTGTGTGGTTTTCCGGTGCAAGTGAATGCGACGACGTCCGCCTTAAACTCGACCACTGCTTGTCATCTCCAGTATATAAGCATATATCTCTATGGCAGGAAGGTTTTCGCTCAATTTTCCTTCAGAAATACCCGAATCCATTAGACAACAGCCTCCGTGCCTCCTATAATGTAATAACATTTGAGGACATAGCGCCCCGGTTTTGGGCGCACAAAAGACCCCGAAAAATTCAAATCTTCGACACTCTTTTACAGAAATTAAAGTTCTCATAATATCCGCTTGAAAGGAGAGACACAATGCTGACGGCTGGAAGGGTAGAAGGGAATAGGGGGCGGGGGGATGGGGGATTGAGAACGGGAGGACACAAAGGAAAAGAAGGACTTGGGTCAATCGGGGGGGGGGGGGGGGGCGCTACACTGCAATTCATTTTGTTTTAGTAAACGAATTGATTTTTAAAAAATCTACTATCAATTTATTTTTTTTTTTTCTTTCTTTTGGATTAAATTTAAATTGTTTGTTTTTGTTTGCTTTTGTTTATTTCTATAAATATTTTTTTTTATATGTAGGTATATATATTTTTTTGTTGGTTTTTATTATTATTAATATTTATTTTTTACTTGATTTTTAATATTTCGGTAAATGGCAGTAAAATTCACAGCCAATGCAAATATTTTCTTTATTTTTTAAGTTTTTAATATAGTTTAAGTTATTTGTGGGAGGGGGACGGGGGTGTCGAGCGGTCGAGGATGGGAGGCGGGGGGTGGGGTGAATTTTAGGGATGTTTTAAGAATTTTATTTCCGTTGTTTTTACGTTGCTTCTTATTTTCTTGGGTTGTTTTTGCGCGCGGGGGGGTTTTCTTTGAAATTTTCAGGTAAGGGTGGCTGGGAGGTGGTAGGAAAGTTTAGGAATGGTTTTCCGGGGGGGGGGGGGAGCTGGCACACAGCATCGTTTTACAAAGAGGATTTTTCGTTTAAATATTTAAGTCTGAAGCTTGCGAGCGCGGAAAACTCCCTTCCATTCCGTTTCCGTAACGTTCTCGATACACGCTCCTTGACTAAAATTATTACACTATTTTCTGTTTTTGTTTATTTAATCTTTAAGCCCATTTTTATCCCCCCCCCATTTTCCGCTCCCCCCCCCCCCCCCCCCCCCCCTTCAATTGAGTAATTCTTTTCTGTTATAATAAAGTCTAACAACTTCTGCGCCATTTTGTTTTCGCGCGCGAAATTTTTCTAAGAACATTTCGCGGGTTGTTGAATGAAGAAATGGCGATGGAGTTGGGCAGGGTGGTTGAGGGGGGGGGGGGGGGGGTAGGAGGGGGTCGTCAAACAAAACTACATATCTCGAAAACGATTACGAGAAACGAGGGGAAGGGGCGGAAGGAGGTCTTTCAAATGCCCTCAACGTTGGTACTGCTCGCGAACGAACTAGTTCCTCAGCCTTTTGCGAAGTTGTTCGTTCTTGTAGTTCGCAGCTCACTTACGACGGAACTAGTTCCTTTCAAGTTCGGAGTGAACGCGAAGTAGTTCCTTTCAAGTTCGGAGTGAATGTGAGGACCTAAAAAAAAAAAAAATAAATAAAACGAGTTTCTCACTTCCCTCGCGAACTGAACTAGTTCCGTCGTTCACTTCCAACTTCGCGGAATGATACGTGGTATGCAAATGTGATGACGAACTACTTCGTACAGACAAACTACGGCCGGAATTCACTGCGAACTTGTTCGTTCATTTCACTTATGGGAACGCTCGTTCCGAACTAGTTCGTTCATTTCACTTATGGGAACGCTCGTTCCGAACTAGTTCGTTCACGAGCTAGACAAGCCTACTGCTGAATATTCAATAGAAGTGTTAGTGGTTTAATAATAATAATAATAATCAATGGCGCGCGACAGTCCAAACCAGGCCCAAAGTTACTTCATTTCTAGACGTACGAAACGCTGGGTTACGGATGAATAGAGTGGCTGAGAAGGCGGGGGGGGGGGGGGAGGGGAGGGGGGGATGTGGAGGACTTAGGTGTGATTAATTTGGCGCCACTTTCTTCGTGACAATTTAATTTAATTTAATTGTTTGTTTTTTTTTTTCAAATCTTTACAATGTATTTTCTGGTTTCTTTATGAATAAATACGTACGTGTGTTTTATTTATTTGAAATATTATTTAAAAAGAACTATTATTATTATTATTATTATTATTACTTAAGTTGTTAAAATGGATTTTTAAACAATCGAGAAAATTGCTATGTTTCGTGTTTAGTGATAAATAAATATTTTCCGTTTTTGTTTTTAATTCGCTTACTTTTTCGCGCGTATTTCTTTTGCGGGTTTTCTGTTGCTGTTGTTGTTGTTGTTTTTTTTTTTTTGGTCAGTTCGTTATTGTTGTTGTATAGCTGCGCATTTATTATTATAAATAATTGAGCCTATTTTTAAATCTACGGATTGTGAAATAAAATCGGATTCGGTGTTGCGATTGCGGAAGGGGGGGGGGGCGGAGCGGAGAGTTTTGCATATGTGTGTAAGCGTCTTAAGCCCTACTAGCAAACTACCTTCCATACCGCGAAGCCTTATCGAAGCTCCTTCTACCTGCCTCGTAACCTCGGTAAGACCTTATAGAAGGTAGTTTGTTAGCAGAGAGATTGAATGAAATAGAGCGAGAGAGAGAGAGAGAGTGGGAGTAGGAGTGGGAGGGAAGAAAAGTGACAGAGGAAGGGTGGTGTTAGTTAATGTTATTTCTAGCTTAGCTAATAATAGAATAGTTTCGGTTAGGAGTTCGAACAATAAAGAAAAATGCCCACGGAAGACATGCGAAATTTTTTTTCTCATAGTTTTTTGTTGTTGAAAATTTACAAATCCGACTTCATTCTTAAATTGTTTATTTTTATTTTATACGTCTTTTGTTTATATTCAATCTCGTCATCTCTCGTTTGATTAATAAGATTTAGTCTCTTTCTCTTCACTTGTAGTTTTTATTTTTATGTTTTTTGTCCTTTTTACAGAATGTTGATTTGCTGTTTTTTGGGTTTTTTTTTTTTTTTGATATTAACTTTATTTCTTTTATTTGATTTAGTATTTAAAATAATTTATAATAATTTTTCTTTTTTTTCGCTATATTTTTTTTAGTTTAAATTTTTCCTTTTTATTTCCATGTTTTTTTTTTTTGTTTTTTCTTTATATATTTTTGCGCTACACATTGTAAAAATCAGTCTTCAAATTCTTTTTTTTTTTTTTTACTTATTTATTTTATTATTAATTAATTACTTTTATCGATTTTTATTTGCTAGAAAACTGGGTTGTGTTTAAAAGAGTGTGTGTTTGGGAAAGTGGGGGGGAGGGGGGTGGAGATGGGCGTGGTCGGCCTGACGGGGAGGGAAAAAGGAAGGGTTTATGCTAAAAGGACGCGAAATAAAATTTTAATGAAGAAATTTTTTGGAAAAAAAGAAGAAAAAGACTAAAAAGACATCGGCAAAATTAACAACAAAACAGAAAAGAAAATAGTTTTGTCTGTCCGACCGCCGCCGCTGTCGGGCGTTACTCCCCCCCCCTCCCCCATTTCACCCCTACTCAAGCAGAGCACCCGCAGCCCCCCCCCCCTCTCCCGGAAAAATCTTTAACTTTATTATAGTAGCCCCTAGTACGTGAAAAGAAAAAAAAAATACTTTATTATTAAAATAATAAAGTAAAAGGAAACCACGTCCGATTTAAATTCATAAATTCCTTTTTTTTTGGGGCGATTTTTCGAAATTCTGTTCCTGTGGTCCGATATTGACAAATGGGGGCTTAAATTGAAGAAGTGTCGAATTTAGACAGTTTTTTTTCGACATTTGAAAAATGATTTGCGGCCAGGAGAACCAAACGAATCATGTCAATTTTGACAGTTTTTTTGACACTATTTTAAATTCTCTGCTAATGGTCCGATTTTGATGAATTTTGGCCAGAAGAGGCAAAAAATGAGTTGCATTTTAAATCCGCAAACAGATTTATTTAGAAAAAAATATTTGCAGCCAGGAGACCGAGAAGAAGGTTGTCAAATTTTGACAGTTTTTTGATACTATTTTAAATTCTTTCCCAATTGTCCGATTTTGACGAATGTTTGCTTAAATTAAAGGTACGGGTGTTTCCTTTTCAAATCAGCAAACAGATTTAAAAAATAAAATTTTTTGTGGCCAGGAGAGCGAAAAGAAGAGTGGCGAATTTTGACAGTTTTTTTTTTTCGACGTTTTTGGCCACCACTTCGCCAATTTGGATCGGATTTCAATTTAGTTTGCATTGTTGAGCAGCTGCTGAGCTCCCCTTTCATTTCATGCAGCATTTGGAAAAATTTCGAATTTTGAATTTTCGAAAAAAAATGCCATTTTTTGGGGCGATTTTTCGAAATTCTGTTCCTGTGGTCCGATTTTGACGAATGTTTGCTTAAATTAAAGGTACGGGTGTCTCCTTTTCAAATCAGCAAACAGATTTAAAAAATAAAATTTTTTCGGGGCCAGGAGAGCCAAAATAAATTTTCGAAAAAAAAATTCCACTTAAATTTGAATATGAATTTAAATCACACAAAATTTTGCGAATTTATTTGCTTTTTGTTTTTGAAGGGAGCGTTAGGAAGGTTCGGGGGGGGGGGGGGGGGTGCTAGGTGAATGGAATAGAAAGGAGTTGGGATGAATGGGGGGAGGATAACAAAAAAAACAAAAAAATTCCAGAAATAAAATATGATCGGGAAGATTCGGTCAAAGAAAAATTTGCGCGCGCAAAAACCTTTATAAAAAATTCGAATTCAGTGAATTGTTTGTTTATGTTTTGCTTGTGTCGGTTTGTGTCTGTGTCTGCAGGTGAAAAATACGGGAGGGGGGGGGGGGAAAATGAGCACCGAAAATTGTTTTAAACATCGTTAAAAGAAAAACACGTCGATTTTAATTACGAAAATATTTCCAATTATTTTTGTTTACATTTTAACAGTTAATGTCTTCTTCGTGTCCTTGTGGTTGTGTGGTTTGTTTGTTTTCTTTTTCTTTAATATTAATTAAATACAATTACATATATTATTATTATTATTAATTAATTAATTAATTATTACAGGCAGTGACTATTTTGTGCGCATTTATTTTCTCTTTTTTTTGGATATGAAGATGAAATTTATTTTTCGAATTATTTTCGTTTTGTTTATGGTTTTTTGTTTGTTTGTTTGTTTGTTTTTTTTCTGATGAAAAGAGGAGGTGGAGAGAAACAGGAGAAATTTTGACATTCTCCTTGCTTCCCGTTCCTCCGCGTCCCATTTTGTTTTTATTTCGGACGAAATGCAAAGTTGTTGCGCTTAAGGCTGGCTGCTTACATGACGAATGCAAACATTTTTTACTGAGATTGTGAGGGAGCTAGCTTATCGGATTTTTCAATGGAGCAGAAAGCAACAACTGCAAAAAACAAAATTGACAGAAATATCGTCAATATTTTTTTGCTCAACATAATATCTGGTTGTTTCACTCTTGATTCGTTTGTCGTTAGAAATTTTCCTTCTCTCTCACAATCTCAGTAAAAAATGATTGCATTCATTCATGGTAACCGGCCTTTAGTTGCGCGCGCGTAGGAGAAAGAAAACGGCTAGGAATTGATTTTGATTTGTCGGTGAGTTTGTGTTTGTTCATTTTTTGGATTAAAAACAAAAAAAAAAATGGGGTTTAAAATTCCTTCGGTTTCATCAATAATAAAGTTTTTTTTTTTTTGTTTGGTTGTCTTCTTGCGTTTTTAAGAAGAAGAAGAAAGAAAAGAATGGCGCTGATTGCGCCACGAACGAAAAATTTTGCTTTTTCTATGTCCCGACAGATGGTGTTGACTAAACGCTTCTTGTGGCAACAGCGCACATGACAGATTAAACTATCACGTCGGGGTCACCACTGTAGAGTTTAGCAAATATTATTTTAATGTTAAGAATAACGTTGACGGTTTGTAATTCTTGTGTATAAAAGCAAAACTCTACATTCAAGTTGATCGCGCTGCAAGAAAACTGTTAAGAAAATTTCGAAGGAGATGGTAAGAGGGGGAGGAGAGAGGGGACGGGAGACGGTGCACGTGGAGAGGAGACGGAGAGAGGGGGGTGGGGGGTTGGGAAAAAAATAAAACCAACCATCCAATGAACAAACCACAAAAGAAAACGAAAAAAAAAAAAACACTCATCAAGAAGAATCCATCCGCATTTAAATTCCAATATTTCTCGCGCCAGAGAGCAAGTGGAAACGACAAGCCACCGGTTTTTGTGCAAAACGCTTTGAAGTTGAAGCCAAAAAAACCACGATGAGAATTGAGACAAAAAAAAAAACATGGTCGTTATATCCAATTGTTGTCTTAGTCGCGGTATTTCAATGTAGAGTTAACTTGTAGGTTGTCAGTTAATCAAAACCTCTCGAGTAAACTTTACATGGGAAATACCAGACCGACAAGTTAACTCTATATTGAAATACCGGACCTTAGCGTGTGAGTGAGCGAGACAAAACAGGTGCGTTATGTCAATTTGTTGTTGTTTTAGCGTGTGAGTGAATGCGACGACGTCCGCGCCTTGAACTCAAACGCTGCTTGTCATCTCCAGTGGTGTGCTATTTAACAAGGGGTTTTTTTTTTCTTTCTTTTAAACGCTATAAAACGAGGCTATATCAATATTTTTTGTAATTTAATTTTTTATTGTAATGGTTTAGAGAGTCTCCGATTTAAGAATGAAAAACAATTTCGTTCGTGTGGCTCTCTCGGCTCTAAAGAAACCGAAATGATGTCCCTGATTCCTTTATCAATTAATTACTTGATAAAGGACTCAGTCGAGTCCGAAACGTCACACAAAATAAACTCAACAGTATTCGACCGGAAAACCTTGGATTTTCTTTCTCCTTTTCGGGTAAACTTCTTCCCCTTTTCGTCTCGCGATGAATTGCGCGGTGTGGGTGTGTTTTGTTGCATATATTTTTTCGCATTTTTTATTGTTTTACGTTCGCAGTTGCCATTTTCAACCCTCCCGTTATTATTCGATTTGTTTTTTTTTTTTTTTTTTTTTATTTATTAACAACAAATTTAATCGGTATTTTTTCGGCCACCGGTTCTTTTTGTTGTTATTGTTGTTTGTTTTAATTTTATTTGAAACCATACATTGAATTTATTTCCACAATAATTTTCTTTAATTATTTGTTTTTGTTTTCTTTCGTTTTTTACTATTTTCTCTTTTCCGAATAATAGAAAAGGAAATTGTTTAAATATTTTTAAAAGTTTATTTAATTTATTATTGACCGCACGCGGTCGTTTCTTCTCTCTCGGGTTTTTTTTTTTTTAATTTATTTATTTATAATTTATTTTTGTTTTTCTTTGATATTTTGATTTATAGAAGTGTGTGTGTGGGTTTGTGTGGGTGTATGCGTGTGTGTGTATTTTTCTTTAAATTCATCGTAGATTTAATTAAAGGAAGGTGGGTTTTTTTTCCAACCCTCCCGTTATTATTTTTTATATTCTCCCGTTTGACAAGTCAATTTTTAATTTAATATTCGTAGTTTTTTCCCCCCCCCCCCGGTTTTTTTCGCGGTTTTTTCCCCGATTTTTTCCTGTTTTTTCCCCGGTTTCTTCCAGGTTTTTTCCCGATTTATTCTTCGCGTTTTTTTTCTGTTTCCTCCCGGATTTTTCTTTGTTCTTTGAGAATTTTTGTTAGTAATAAATTGTTATTAGATTTTCCTGCTTTTCCCGGTTTTTTCCCAGCTTTTTCCGCGGCTTTTTCTTTGTTCTTTGATGCATTTTTTCAGTAATAAATTTTTATTGGATTTTCCGGTCTTTTCCCCAGCTTTTTCCGCGGCTTTTTCTTTTTTCTTTGAGAAGTTTTTTTTAGTAATAACTTGTTATTGGATTTTCCTGATTATCCTGGGTTTTCCCGCTGTTTCCTCGCGGCTTTTTCTTTGTTCTTTGAGGAGTTTTCTTTAGTAATAAATTGATGTTTGATTTTTCCGGCTTTTGCCGCGGTTTTCGCCGGCTTTTTCTTTGTTCTTTGAGGATTTTTATTAACAAATTGTTATTGAATTTTTCCGGTTTTTCCCCAGCTCTTTCCTCAGCTATTTCTTTGTTCTTTGAGAATTTTTGTTGGCAATAAATTGTTATTAGATTTTCCTGCCTTTCCCGGTTTTTCCCCAGCTTTTTCCGCGGCCTTTTCTTTGTTCTTTGATGCGTTTTTTTAGTAATAAATTGTTATTTGATTTTTCTATCTTTACCCGCAGTTTTTCCCGCGGTTTCCCAGCGGTTTTTTCTGTGTTCTTTGAGGAGTGTTTGTTATTGGATTTTTCCGGCTTTTGCCGCGGTTTTCGCCGGCTTTTTCTTTGTTCTTTGAGGATTTTTATTAACAAATTGTTATTGAATTTTTCCGGTTTTTCCCCAGCTCTTTCCTCTGCTATTTCTTTGTTCTTTGAGAATTTTTGCTAGTAATAAATTGTTGTTGGATTTGCCTGCTTTTCCCGGTTTTTCCCCAGCTTTTTTCCGCGGCTTTTTCTTTGTTCTTTGAGGATTTTTATTAACAAATTGTTATTGAATTTTTTCCGGTTTTTCCCCAGCTCTTTCCTCTGCTATTTCTTTGTTCTTTGAGAATTTTTGCTAGTAATAAATTGTTATTGGATTTTCCTGCTTTTCCCGCGATTTTCCCCATCTTTTTCCGCGGCTTTTTCTTTGTTCTTTGATGCGTTTTTTTAGTAATAAATTGTTATTGGATTTTTCTATCTTTACCCGCAGTTTTTCCCGCGGTTTCCCAGCGGTTTTTTCTGTGTTCTTTGAGGAGTGTTTGTTATTGGATTTTTCCGGCTTTTGCCGCGGTTTTCCCTAGCTATTCTGAGGCTTTTTCTTTGTTCTTTGATGCGCTTTTTAGTAATAAATTGTTAATGGATTTTTCCGCGGTTTTCCCTAGCTATTCTGAGGCTTTTTCTTTGCTCTTTGACGCGTTTTTTTAGTATTAAATTGTTATTGGGTTTTTAGCTTTTTCTTTGTTCTTTGATGCGTTATTTAGTAATAAATTGTTATTAGATTTTCCCGCGGTTTTCCCCAGCTTTTTCCGCGGCTTTTTCTTTGTTCATTGATGCGTTTTTGTTAGTAGTAAATTGTTATTGGATTTTTCCGGCTTTTCCCGCGGTTTTCTCCAGTCTTTTCCCGCGGTTCTTTCTTTGTTCTTTGAGGAGTTTTGTTAGTAATAAATTTTTATTGGATTTTCCGACTTTTCCAGGATTTTCTTCAGCTTTTTCCGAGGCTTTTTCTTTGTTCTTTGAGGATTTTTTTTATTAACAAATTGTTATTGGATTTTTCCGGTTTTTCCCGTGGTTTTTCCCCCGCTGTTTTTTTGTTCATTGATGCGTTTTTGTTAGTAGTAAATTGTTATTGGATTTTTCCGGCTTTTCCCGCGGTTTTCCCGCGGTTTTCCCCCTTACTTCATTCAGGAAATTATTATTATTTTTTTTAGTAATAAATATTTCTTGATTTTTTCTTTCAGTATAATTTTTTTATTTATTTATAGACGAATATCGAAATAATGCTAAATGTTTTTTTCTTTTTAATTATTTATATTATATCAGTACCATTGGTTTTTTATTTATTTACTTATATATTTTTATTTTTTTTTTGTTTTTTTGCAATTTTTTCTCTTCATATTTTTATAAATATAATTCTTAAATGTTTTTTCTTGCTGATTTTAAATATTTAAATTGGTTTTTTTGTTGTTTTATTTATTTCACTCTGTGTTGATGTAAGTTGCGTTTACATTCTGTTTTTAATTATTATTAACTTTTACTTTAAGAAAAGGAACAAAAAACTAAAAAGAAGAAATTCAACTTCTCTCTTTCGATTTACTTTCGATCACTTGGGCGTTGTTTTTCTCGGTTTTCTTTTATCTTTTATCGTCTACACTATTTTTAGCTGTGTTTTGTTTTTATTCTTACTTTTACTTTATTCTCCATACAATTAATATACATATAAATATTATTATAATTTTTTTTGCGCTCATATAAAAATTGTTTAATTCTCTTAAATATAAATTAATTCTTTAATATTTTTCTTTTTATATTTATATTTATATTTTCTGTCTCCTTAGTTCTTTTAATTTCATATAAAATTTCGATTAAATTTGATTTATTTTTAGATTTAATAATAGATTTTATATTTTTCTTGTTTCTCGTTTCTTTTTTCTTTTAATAAATATATGCAAGTTTCGGTCGAATAAAATTACGATTTAAAACAAATTAAAAACAATTAAATAGAATTAAAAATAAAACCGAAATAAATATAAAAGTTTTCTCGTTAAAGATCTCTTTGTTTATTAATTAATCTCTTGTGTGGGGATGTGTGTGAGTGTGTGTGTGTGTGTTTTAAACAAAAATAACAAGGAGCCTTTAGTCCTTTAGTCTTTTTCCTTCTTTTTTTCTTTACACCATTTTGTAATTGGTTTTTATTTTTTTATTATAAATCGCTTTTTATATATATATAGAAATTTACTTATTTTTTTATATTCTTTTATAAATATATTAAATTGTTATTATGTATATGCAAATATAAAATATTGTTGTCTTCTTTTTTTCATCGTCGTCATCATCGTCGTCATCTTTCACAAAATAAAAAATAAATTAAAAAATATTAAAAACCAACACTAAACTAGAAATAAGTCTTATTGAGAGAGAGTGAGAGAGAAAAGAAAAAGAAACTCTCTCCGCTCCCCCTCCCCTCCCCTCCCCAAGTAATATCTAATATAATATCATTTCTATTTGCTAAATCTCTTTTAGACAAAAAACAAAGAAAAAAAACTATAAAGAAACAAAAATGGCAAATGTTTTCCTAATAGTAATAATAATATAAAATAGCAATAATAAAATTTAAATATATAAAGAAGAAACTTTCGATTGGTTTCTTCTCGCCTTTTTTGTCTTTTTCTTTCTTTTCTATTTATTTAATTAAATACAATAATACAGTTTAAGTCGTTTCGCAATTGCTTTCTTGTTTTTGTTTGTTTGTTTTTAAATTGAACACTGAAGTTTTCTTAGTTTAGTTTATTTGAAACAACAAAAAGAAAATAATTAATAATAATATTTTATTAGCATTTCTTCTATATATTAAATGTCTTTTTCTTTTAAATATATTTCGAGATCATTTTGATTTCATTTATTTTTATTGGCATTAGGGTGTGTATTTTTTATTGTTTTTGTTTTTTTTGCGATTTTCTACCAATTTTTTACGAACCGAATTGTGCAAAGAGGTCGATAATTTTCCGGCCTTGTGTGATTTAATATGAAGTAATTTGTCCCCTGTTAAAAAAAAAAGACTTTATACGACGAAAACTTGTTAGAGAGAGAGAGAGAGAGAGAGAGAGACGGACGATAGGAAAAAGAGTGGCCAAGAGAGAGGCAGAGAGAGAGAGAGAGACGGACGACAGGGAAGGGAGAGGGTTAGAGAGACGGTTGACAGGAAAGGTAGAGGGCGAGAGAGAGAGAGAGAGAGAGAGAGTCGGACGACAAGGAAAGAAGAGGGCGAGAGAAGAGAGAAACGGACGACAGGGAAGAGAGATGGCGAGAGAGTTAACCGACAGGGAAGGGAGAGGGCGAAAGAGAGGCAGAGGGGCAAGAGAGAGAGAGAGAGAGACGGATGACTGGGAAGGGTGATGGCGAGAGAAGGAGACAGAAAGAGAGAGACGGTCGACAGGGAAAGGAGAGGGCGAGAGAGAGAGAGACGGACGACAGGGAAGGAAGAGTGGGCAATACAGACGGACGACCTCGAATGGTTTCGTCTGACGAAAAACAAAAGAAATATCAAAGAAAAAAAAAAATAAATAAATAAAAATGGCGCTAAATACAATTCGACCTCCATCCAAAATTCGGCTGCTTTCAACAAATTTTAAAATATAAAAAAAAAAAAAAAAAAAAAAAAAAAAACAAACTCAACACCGACCCACTCTACAAGCTCATTAAAAAATATTTATTAAAAATATCGCTTAAACTAAACAAAAATTCATTTCTATTAAAATTTTAAAACAGATCGTAAAAAAAAAAAAAAAACATTAAAACAAATTCAAAAAAATTCAATTAACAACAAAATAATTTTTTCTCTCCCCTTTTTTTTCTCTGTTTTTTTTTGTGTGTTAGGCATCGTTTTCCGTCTCTTCTCCCTCCCCCCGCGTCTTTTTTTCTAATTCTTTTTTTTTTCTTCTAAAAATTTATAACGTCAAAAACAAAACGAAAATAAATAGAAACCAAAAAACAATGCCATAATAAAAATTTAAATTAGAAAAGAAAATTGAACGGATATTGCAAAAGCAGGTTTTTTCTGCTGCGTTGTGACGTAGTTTTCGTTTTTGTATACAATTCGGTTCATGGTGGTCCGTCGAGCCGGATTTTTTTGTTTTTTTTTTTTTTTGTGATGTCTTATTCGCTAGTCCCCCGGGAGCAAGAGGCAAAGGGGAGAGAGCTGACCCAATATTCACTGAAACGCGGAACGAGACGGCTTTCGGTGATTTCAAGCGCCGAGCACAGTCGATTCCAGTGGTGGCTTGCCGCATAGAGCTAGTGAGGCTGAGCTTTAAGCTTGTGTTACACTGTTCCCGTTTTTTTTTAAAAGCTTAAAGCTCAGTCTCACTAGCTTTATGCGGCCAGCCGCCACTGGTCGATTCGGCGTGTAAACTTCCTTCTTTTGTCCCGATTTTGACTGTTCTGGTTGACTGTCTCATACGACTGTTTTTTGAGTTTCGTACCACTGTCGAGTGATGGCGGGGGGGGGGGGGGGGGGGGGGGGGTTGAATTAAGATTAAATCAACTCAACGGACCATGACTCTGCTGGGACTATCTAGGAATCAATTCGATTCAGATTCAGAAATTTTTATTGAGACTAATAATACATGAAATAAGACGTGACCCAACTATCGGTGTGTTTTTACATCACCGTTTTTTTTGCACCTGGCAGCACTAATGTCATTCACAACTTTGACAGAAATTCAGTATCATATCTCCGCTGAACGGAAATCGAGTCGATTTACGCATGAACAACGACCGGGAAATATTGAAAATTTATTTCCAAAACGAAGAAAATTGGGGCCGCGAAATTGCAAGAAAATGTCGTACGAAATTCCGACGAGAAAGTGCACCTTCTTGGCTGCCAAGGAGCTGCGATTTGACACCTTTGGATTTTTATTTGCGGGGGAGCCGCGCGAAGGACAAGTGTTATGCGGAGACAATCCACAAACAATTAACCCCATTTGAAGGTCAATATTGAAGCAGCCCGTGCCCGATATAGTGAGCCGCAAACAATCGAAAATGTGCTTAGAAATTGAACCGACAGAATGGCCTACTGTAAGGCCAGGCCGCGGCAGCCATTTTGAATGAAATAATTTTCCATAATTAACCGGAAGGATTGTACTTTCAAATACAAAAAAACAAAAAGCGTTGGAAAAATATTATACGGTTTTTTGAAGTGAAAACTTCTTTAGGCGCCGTTGAGCGATTTTTTGATGGGGTAAATCTCATGAATTCGCGTCAAGTTTTCACTTCTGTCGGCAGTCCCAATGACTGCACTGTCATTTTTTTTTTATTTTATTTAATTGTTAAATCGACACTTTTAGTTCGCGGTCACGCTTGAGATTGGACAGCCGATCTATTGTCAAAGTAGCATCGACAATATGTGGATTCCTGACAGTGGCCAATCTCCAGAAAATCAATAAAAGCCCGACTCGGTTCCGAACCAGTGAATTTATGGTCAAAAACTCGCCGGGCCTTGCACCACCAATCAACGTCAACTTAATTTCAAGCTGTCAATTAAAAATCCGGCTCGACGGACCACCATGACGTCATCGGATCGCAGACCCCACTCAAAACCGGTTGCGAATCGTACGGAGTTGTCATGTTTGTTATGACTCTGGGTTTTTTGCACGTTCAATTCAGTTGCGGGGCGGTGGCTATGATTAAGACGGCTCTGCAGCGACACGTGTCAATTAAAATCCGGCTCGACGGACCACCACGAATCGAATTGTTGTATACATTCAAAATGTCAAAACGTCACAACGCCGATCAAACTTCCTTTGCAATTCGCGCGCAAAACTTAAATAACTTCCGATTTGTGGCACCGGTGCCGGTCGTGTCTTTTCTTTCCGCGTTCATTTCTTTTTCAAAAAAAAAAAAATATATATATATATATTTTAAATATACATACATTATTATTAATGGCGCGACAGCCCATGATGGGCCACTGCGCGCGGGCTCCTATTTAAATATATAAATATGCGATTGTATTTCATTTCTTTCTTCTTCTTGTATAAAATATTTTAAATTAATAATAATATCTACGAAATAATTCATGTAAAAATTGTTAAAAATAATAATAATAATAATAAAAAGAAAACAGTCGATTTTATTATCTAAATATTGATTAAGTTCTTTTTTGTCTCTTTCTTCGTTTAGTTGTTCGCGATTGGCGCGTTCTTCTCACTCACGCTGTTCTTTTGTCTCACGTGTTTTAAAAATTTGAAACGTTTCTCATGATTTAACCACACCCCTTTCCCTTGCCACCCTCCCTCCCCCGTTTCGTGGGGGTTTTATTATTATTATTATTGATTCGTTTTGCTTTTATGTCTATTCCGTTTTGTTTTTTTTTAACGGCGCGATTAAACACCGACTAAAAAATGGTGGGATAAAGGGGCGCGCGACTTAGGGCCCCCCCTTGATAATTCCCCCACCAAACCGTGTTTTTTTTTTGCTTTTATATTTGTTCAGAGTCGAAAAATATACAATTATGTGTTTGTGTTTTTTTTTTTATAATAAATACAATTCGGTTTGTATGCGTATTTCCAGTTCTCGGTTTTTTTTTTTTTTTTTTTTTTTAAATTACGTTAATTTGTTTTTAAATCGTTAATTTTTTTTTTTTTTTTTGGTTTTGTTTATCGTTTTATTATATAAATATAAATATATAGGTTTTTATTTTATATATTGTATGAAATTACATTAAAAAAAAATAGTAAAAATGAAAAAAAAAACCCGGAAAAGTATCGGAAAATTGCGAAAAAAGGGGGGGGAAAAAAAAACAAGATGTCGACAAAAAAAAAACAAAAACAGAAACGGAAGAGTTAGAAGAGCGCGCACATTTACGGTATAATTCGTATTGCTTGAATAACGGGCTGACTACAAACGGGACAAATACCATCGTTGCCGGTATTGCCCGATGTACAAACGCGCGTTGCACACTCCATACAAAACATATTATGACCGCACGGTACAAGCGCTGCGGTCACTTCTTTATCGCCACAAACTAAACATTCGCGACGCATTAGTGTTGCCGAATTGGCGGCGGCAGCGGCAGCTGCGGCAGCAGCCGCCGCCATTAAACTGGCCGCAGTGTTGACGCCGCCGCCGCCACCGTTTGTCGATGATGATGACGTCGATGAACCGCCAGCGCCACCTAGTAGCGAATCGGTCGGACTAACCGATGTTGAGGGCGAACAGCGCGAACCGAGCGCACTCGTTGTGACCGGAAGCGTCCAAATGTTGGGCGATTCGCCCAGGCCTTCGTCGACGTCGATCGAATCGCCCAAACTTTTCCAGATGTTGATCAGTTCGGGACGACTGTTGGTCGCACTTTTCGACGATGTTGACGACGAGCTGGACGAACAGGAACGGCTGCCGCCGCCCACTGAGGATGAGGAGAGAACCGGGGCGTACTGTTGTTGCTGCTGCTGCTGCTGTTGTTGTTGTTGTTGTTGTTGTGATTGCGTTTGATGATGTTGTTGCTGCTGTTGTTGATGATGATGATGATGATGATGTTGTTGTTGTTGCTGCTGCTGTTGTTGGTGATGTTGTTGTTGTTGTTGCTGTTGCTGCTGCTGTTGTTGTTGATGATCGACAATTAGACCGGCCGATTGCGCCTGCTGCAGCGACTGATGCTGCGCCTGATGCAATTGCGGCTGTTGTTGTATTTGATGATCGTTGATTGGTGACGTCGGCTCCAAGTAGCCGAGCAACGAGCCGAAACCGTTCTTGTAGAGCGACGCGAGAAATTCCGAATTTGCATCGTCGCCGAGCAACGACCCAATACCGTTATTCAAATTGCCCGCCATTGTTGCGGCCGTACCGTTTGTTGTTCCGGTACCGGATGATGCCGCTGCGGCAGCAGCAGCAGCAGCTGCAGCAGCAGCAGCCGCCGCACAACCAATATTACCGGTACGTAGAGCGATATGAGCTTCGATTTGACGCCGGGACGATTGTACGTTATCCGGCATTCCGGTCACTTCGAAAATCGGTTCTTTATCGCGTGACGGCGTCACAATGTACGTGTGCGTCTGCTGCTGGATATGCTTGATGGTTGCACCTTTAGGCCCGACAACAAGACCAACAACACGATACGGTACACGTACCTGTATCGTTACCTGTCCCGGTATATTTGTTGGCGGTCCCGGCGGCGAACCTTTACCGCTACCGGTCAGACCGGTAAGGGCCGGCTTACGTGACGCTCGTATCAGGCTAAAATGTTCGGCAGCCGAAAGTATTTCGCGTTTCGCTTTGCCGACATCCTCTTTGCGGCCGGTCACTACGAAAACCGGCTCTTCGCCGCGTACCGGCGTTTTTATGTACGTGTTGGTTTTAGCGCGTAACGCCTTGATTTTACAACCTGTAAGATCCGACGAGAGAAAAAAAAGAAAAGAAAAACGAATTAATCAGGTGTGCGAGCTATGGAAAAATGATTTTGATTTAATTTTGCTTTGAATTGGTGTAACGAACGGTAGTAGGTCGTTCGAGGTCCTAAGAACCGAATCAATAAACGCTACTATCAACCAGGCGAGAACGCAGATGGGGGGTGTTTTTCAAAAAAATTATATCGTTATTATAAATATCAATTTGCATTTGACCTTCTTTTTGCAAGAGAGATTCTTAGTTCTTTCAATGCACCGCTGTGTAATATTTTTGATTCCTTCGCTGTTTCGCCAGATATTTCCAATTAGATTAGGGGAGGAGTAAACTTCAGATTTCAGGAGACTCCAGCGGCCGTATGCTGTAACGAACGTCGCGACGTTTGCATCGACAGTCGTCGACGAACGTCGCGTCGTCCAGTTTGGCAATCCGTAACTATGTCGTTCGCGCGTGCAATGCGCGTCGAGGGGTCGTGAGTCAGAAGAAGGCAATGCTCACGGTTTTCATGGATTACAACGGGTGTAGTGCGGTCATGACTGTTTTGCCCGAAGGCCAGACAGTAAACAAAGAGTGGGCGTTATGAGACGTTTGCGTGAAGCAATTCGCCGCGAAAGAGACCAGAATTGTGGGGAAGAAAACTCGTAGATTTTGCACCGTGGGAACGCACCGTCGCACAGTGGCATCATTATTCGTAATTTTTCGACGAAAAAAGCAACAAATATCATCGCAACAGTCACCGAAATTGGCTCCCTGTGACTTCTTTCTCGTTTCAATCGAGTTAAAAAACAAAAAACCACTACAATAACACAAAGTTATTGGCCAAAATTCTTGAACACGCAATGGTTTTTTTGTATGGCAGCTGCTACCCGAAATAGTAAGACGATTTACATAGCCTTACGAATTCGACCAAACAAACTTTTTATTTTCGTTAAGTTTAGGTCTGGCTAAACTGGAAAAATCACGCAAACCACTCTCAGAATATTTCCGAAACGTTTCATTTGTCGGAAAATGCTATATTTCAATTAGAACAAACCAACGTTCGAACTACACGGCGTGTTGATAAATGACAGAGTCGTTGAACCGTTTTGTTTGACATGATCGCTTCGGTATGAAGTTGGCAACGAACGACAACAAGGGACGTTTGTCTGGGAGCCTGCGAGAGCTACGAGCCTTCAACTGGTTTTTGGCCTTTTGTCCGTCTGACCGGCATACGGCCAAAAACCAGTTAAAGGCTCGTAGCTTCCACACAAACGTCTCGTGTCGTCGTCCGTTGCTAACTTCATACGTATGCCGGGGCGGTCAGACGGACAAACGAAAAAGAAATCTTGTTGCTCCTCGTGGGCTAGTTTTAAAATATCAAAAGATAAAATTTCGTGAAGGGAAAGAGTTAAGTAAGTCATCATCATTAATGGGCGCGACAGCCAAAATCGGGCGAGGACCTGCAGCAGAGTACAGTTCAGTCGGTGGCCTTTAAATTTCGAAATTTTGCCCTCCTTCCCCCCCCCCCCAAACAAGGGCTCAATTAAAACAGTGTAAAAAATTGATCTAAAATATCTCGTTCCCGGTAAAGAAGAATTTTCTAAATCGCAGAAACACTCCATAGAGCCCCGTCTAGCATGTCCCGGTCCAAACTTTGAGTGGGAAGGGTCGCGGGGCGGATGGAGGGTTGCTGATGTTATATAATTTCGCATTCGACGTGTCGGTTTATCGAGTTCAAGAAACTCTTAAACCACAAATTTTGCGCTCGCCCTCCCTCCCCCCGTCCTACTTCATGTTGTGCATCCCTTCTGGAATGCCATCGCATCGAAAGGGTTTGAGTCTCTGGTAGGGCGTAGAAGGGAAGGGAATGGTTGAAAAGTTTTGCTATAGCAACCGAGGTGCGGTCATGCGCTCGATGGTTGGGTTCCCCTGACTGGCTGTAGAGTAGATTGGGGTGGATGGGGGTTGAAGCACTCTCGTCCGGATCAAGAGATGGGTCGATTTGTACCGGCAATTCTCAGCAGTAAAGAAAACAAAATCCACCCCCTCATCACGGGCTCCGTCAAAAGCAAACCGAGTCACACCCTTTGCATGCACATACAAGGGAAAAAATTTAGCCGGGGATGGAACACATACACACCAGCTTACAAGCAGTAGCTGGAACATACCTTGTAGCAAACTAAACTCCCTGTCGATTCCGCTCTTCCATCCCGGACCGGTGTACATAATATACAAGTAAGAGGGTAGGTAAATGGGTTCAATAACATTTTCAGACTTGCGCACCCTTCCCCTACTCTCGTCCGCCGCCCTTCATCTAAACTCTACCTTCCTCCGGGGTGGTTGATTTGACGAACTCATTCTTACTGCTATGCTCACCCTTCCACCCCTCCCCCACGATGGTTATGCGGGTTGTCATGGCTGCAGCTAAGCGAAGAGTGTGACGGGGATTGGGAGGGGGGGGTTATTTTTGCTCGTTATTATTTTCCTTTGGTTCGCCTTCTGGCGGGGTGTTTCGTGGCCGATCGAAACGGAATTCAGCGCAGAATGTTGGGGAAATAAGTCGCGAAAGATACTACAAGCGCCACGGCCTCGTCTTGGCCCATTGATGATGATGACAACCAAAAAAAAAAAAAACCAACCCCAAAATGTCTCCAATATTACGGAAATTCCAGAGGAAAAAATTCGATAAAAAATACGCGGGAATGGCGGTCAATGGTTCTCTGGAAGTCGCCTCCAACTTTGATCCAGGAAATTTTCCATTTGTTGCGATTGAGGCCGAGGAATGATTATTTTAACTTGAAAAAGCCGAAGTAATCGAAGGATAGGAAAGGTTCGGGACAGATGCGCCAATTCCGCCTACGTCCGAATCGGTGGTTGAAATCAGAACGGAAGCGACACGCTTGCTGGCGGCCGGGACTAGCTAAATATGGCGCGACAGCCCAAATCGGGCCAGGGCCTGCAGGATACATTGTCTGAAGTTATCTCGGTCCTCCAATTTGTGCATCTAAGAAGCGATTTGCAATCTGCGTCAACTGAGTCCTCGTATCTTTTTCGCGGTTTTTCCACCGGACGCTTGCCACGAGCTCTACCTTTCATTGTGCGCTTGGGAATTCTTCCGTCATCCATTCGCTCCGCATGACCTGTCTGTCCATTGTAGCTTACGGCGGGACTAGCTAAATGCTAAATTCGGAACGCACTCGCAACCGCCCAGCAGGGACTTTGCAAATTCTGCCCAGCGGCAACTCAACAAGAGACCCAGCAGCGGTCGTCCTACTAGGCGATGGGAAAAGTTGTTGGACGAGGCCATTGCCCGAAGACTATGTCCTTGTCCATAGCGGGGACTTTTCGACAGCCAACAGGAGCCTCAACAGCTGACAAAGATCGGCAGGGAAGCCCCCCCCCCCCCCCCCCCGTC
>OX421898.1:9302547-9406562 GCA_949128065.1 Beris chalybata
GTGCTGTTGTTGTTGGTGTTGCGGTTGGTTTTGTTGTTGATGATGCGAATGATGATGATGACGCTGTTGTTGTTGTTGTTGATGATTGGTTAAAGTATCGGACAGTCCAACCATGGATAGTTCGAATGCCAGCTGCAAGGCTCGTTGATCCTCGAGACTGTTTACGTTCGACGAACCACCACCACCACCACCACAACCACCCGTTGGTGATTGCAATTGTGTCGTAGCATTGTTGAGTAATTGATGACAGCCGACACCGTTTAATGATGGCGGCGTTGTTGAAAGAATCGGTGACGTTACGGAGGAATAGGGGCGATGTTGATGATGACGACGACGACGGCGACGTTGTTGACGAGGAGGACGACGACGAGAGCGAAAGATTCGTTGGTGATGTTGACGATTGTTGTGATGAGAGCGGTGACGATGATAGGGACGATGATGGTATCATGTGACCGTTATTGATTGGTGAAGATGATCCCGTCGACGATTGATGTACTCCTTGTTGTTGATGATGCGAATGATGATGATGATGATTGTTCGTTCCGCCGCCGCCGCCGCCATTGTTGGTGTGATGATGTTGTTGTTGTTGAAGTACAGAATAAGTCGTACCGGAACAGTTGAGGGCGTTCGCAGCGCGTTCCAATTCGGTAAAGAGAGTCGACATGGTTGTTGTTGGTGATCTTGTTGATGAATTGATTG
Organism: Beris chalybata; assembly: GCA_949128065.1. Taxonomy (NCBI): domain Eukaryota; kingdom Metazoa; phylum Arthropoda; class Insecta; order Diptera; family Stratiomyidae; genus Beris; species Beris chalybata. The sequence goes on from OX421898.1 coordinate 9,303,247, forward strand.
CCGACACGCGACTGGGTGACAAAACCCAAATTATTGGGAAGGGGGGTGTTTCACTTTCTCTCTCTCTCTCTCTCTCTATTCTTTCGACACAATTCCCGCGTCTTTAAATTCTTTTTTCCTGTTTTTTTTTTTTTGTTAATTCTTTTTTTCCGTATTGGTGATTTTTTTTTTCGCGCACTTTACTTGCTGGGTGCTGCAACTTATTGATGATTATTTTTTTTTTTTTTTTTTCGCGCACTTTACTTGCTGGGTGCACCCGGCGGGAATAAACCGGAAGTGCGCGGCGCGGTTTTTGATTGAACCGCGCGCACAGTTCAACCGATTCGAATATAAAGAGAAAAGGGTGGGGGGGAGGGTGCGGGCCGGCGGTTGGGCGCACACTCTGTTTGTTGTTGTTGATGTTGTTATTGTTGGTGTAGTAAAACAAAAAAAAAAAATGGCACACACCGGCCGGTCTACTCCACACGCGAGTCGCGCGGTACAATGATCCGGAAGTTGGGCGCAAGTTGTAGTAGGGCGTGCGTGGGGTTGGCGGGGGTGGTTTTGGAGGGGTCGGAGGTGCGCGCACGTTTGAAAATACAAGTTGCGGCGCTACGATTTGAAATCGCGCGCGCTTGGTCAACTGATTGTCGCGAGACGGGGCGCGAATTGAATTTTTTTTGTTTGTTTTCCGTTGTTTTCAGGGGGCGCGGGCGGTTGTTTTTACTCCCGAGGGTGCAATTTTTCACACGTGAATTTTTTTTTTTTTTTTTTTTTAAACGCACACACACACACACACAGAGCGCACACAGAACACACGGCAGTTTTCGTTCGGTTTTTTGGTGGCGTTTTTTTTTTTGTCGTCTCCTTTTTCCGTTTTTTTTTCCGGTTATTTTTTACGCCTTTATTTTTTGTTTTTTTTTTCCTTTCTTTCAATTTTTTTGAATTTCCTTGTTGGTGTAGCGCGGGCGGTCACCGAGCGCCGACGACGGACAAACGGACACGGTAAATTTTCCGGGGGAAAATTTCAGACGGCAACCGGGTGGGGGGCGGGGGTTGAAAAAACGCGATAAAAAACAAAATTAATGTATTTTTTTTTTTATTTTTGTTAAAAAACCGAACGGACACGAACGAATTAAAATAAAATTATTTTATTTTATTTGATATTTTTTTTTTTGTCAAAAAAATCGAGTTAATTTTTATACTAGAGAGTGCGTGTGTGTGTGTGGGGCTGCGCGCGATACAGCTGCCTCGACTTCTGGGTCTGCTCTGACTTCGAGTTCGAGTTTCGTTGGCCTGGCTGCCTGCCTGTTTGCCTGCCTGCTGCCTGCCTGCCTGCCTGCTGCTGCTGCTGGCTGGCTGGCTGCTTGCCTGCCCCTGGTGGTGGCTGTGGACAGTTGTCGGGGGATTTTTCGGCTTTTGGTTGGTGCCCTCGATGCGGCGCCCGCGCGTTAACGAACACAGGAAATCGCGCGCTTCGTCACATGTTCCTCCTTGGAACCGAAACGCACGGGGGGAGAGTTTTACCCCTGCAAAGGCCGGGTGTGGATTTAAATTTTATGAGGGTTTTTTTCTGCTTTTCTTCTCTCTCTCTCTCTCGGTTTTTCGTGCACGTTTCCTTCGTCTCCTTCTTCGTTGCTGTGGTGCTGCCCTGTGTGATGGTTGCTTGTGTTTTTTTTTTTTTTTTTGGGTTTTTGCGCGCGCTCCGAAGAATTTTGCTGGTCCTGGCGGTTGTTGGTTTCTTTTCTTCTTCTTCGGCAAATTGTTAAGGCCCTTGTTGTTGTCGCACGCGATTCCCTTGAGTGGCAACGACTTCGTGTTGTTGTTGTTTGTTTTGTTTTTTTTGTCCGGGCCGTTTACTTTTTTCTCGATTCCGTCGCGTCTGCAATTCCGTCGAGATGAAGACGAAGACTGAATTTACTTAGGGCTACATACACAACTCTTCATTGCACACCCCTACACCCTTTCTTCCCGGCAAACCCCCGGGGTGGGGACGTGTGAGGAAAACAAGAAGGATAGTCGCCGTTCACAAAGATTTACCAGGACGCCACTGGTGGTGTGAAAAAAGGGGGTTGAAAGGCGGTGGAACGGTGGACGCCACAAACAAAAGATCGGCTGTGTTAATTTCAGGTACCGGGGAGGGGGGGAGCTTCCTGCGACCCTTTCAAAAGGGCTCCGAAAAATTGCGGTTTATTTTTTTGGTTTTAAAAAGTGCTTTATTTGCCGTAAGTCGAAAAAATGGCGTTGTTTGGCGTGACGAGACGCTGGGCCCTAAAAAAAACAATTTTTTCTAACGTTGTTTTTTCTTCCAACTGTTTTGATAAGCTGATTTGAGTCATTGGCAATGGATGTTGAATGTCCTGCATGTGATTCATGTATGGCAAAAAAAAGTCTGTCAGACAGTGTCTTGTACATAACCGCGCAATATCCACGTGTTTTCGCGCAGACCGAGTTTCCAATAGGGACGCCAACTTTAGGAAAATGCTACTACAGTCGCGGACATCATAGTAAACCTGAGGCGCGATTTCAATTTTCTTTTTTTCGGGAAATTGCGCCCCTGCCTTTCGTAAAAGTTGCCGCATCAAAAGAAAAGGACGCGGCGGTGGGACTTTGAGGATACGTTCAGACGTATGCGTGTTCGATACACACGTCTGGCTGTGTAGTTGTGCGGTCGGACTAAGGGTTTTTTTTTTCCCCCGGTTTCAATTTGGACTATTGCGATTCCCGGTCTGTGCGCTTAGGGGTAAGTTATTTCGCCACCACCGCCGCTGCCGCCTATATACAGGGTGTTCGAACTGTCTCGCTGTACCCGATTTTCCAGGAAGGAAGAGAAACAGCGAGCGTGAGAACTACCGAGAGGAATGTCATCGCGGGGGGGGGGGGGGAGGAGGGGTGTGTGTGTACTATGTCCTGACCAAAGGAAAAAAAACAGCCTGGCCACTTAAAGTAATGTTAACGTTTAAGAGAAATTGAAATTGTTGCAAATAAATATGAATTTGAATATTTTGTTTAGGGAGATTAACGTACAAATGAGTTTGCGCATTAAAAGAAAAAAATCTGCCAACAGTCTAGTTAATTATTTTTCCGGCAGAAATTCCGGATGCGGTCTAGAGGTTTAAAAAGAAAAAAAACTTAAAAATACAGTCAAAACCGGATGTATGATGATATCCAATAGTCGTTATAAGCAATATGCAATTTAGATACATTCCTTTGTACAGAGATTCGACCAGGACCATGCCATTTAGTGGTTATAACCGATCCGTCGTTAAAAGCGTTGTCGTTATATCCGGTTTTGATTGTAGGTGATTATTAAACAAGCCCCCGTAGAAGTGAAAATATACACGTTGATCAAAAAGTTCCCGGAATAACCACCGTGTGGCGCTTTTATTGTTCCGATTTGAGTTCTGTTTTTTTTTTTTTTTTTGTTAAGTTGGTACATCTGTTGTTGACATTCCCTCTAAATTTTAGCGTCATAGCTTGACATTTGCAAAAGTTACGGAGCCAAGAGTACCTTACATCTATCTTTGTGTGTGTTGGCGATTTTTTACAATTTTTAGAAATGGATTTAAATTTGCAACAACGAACTTGTATTGAATTTTGCGTAAAAAAACGAATTTGATGGTGCGCGAACGTTAGATGTGTTGGAAAAGTGTTTCGGCAACGATTCTCTAAAGAAATCGGTCGTTTAGCAGTGGCAGTGCAGTTCTTATCTATAGTCAAGGAGCCTTAATGGCCTTGCAGTCCTGCACTATCAAATCGAAGACAGTACTTAACTGTCGACGCGCCTTACAGGAACTGAGCTCAAATAGAAAAGTGGAACTCTGTTGGGTTCCACGGCACAGTGGTATTTTAGGAAATGAACTCGCGAATGATCTTGTCAAAAAAGGTGCTAGCCTTGGTCAAGAAACAGCGGTTTCAGTACCACCGCCTCTTAACGGGATTTACAACTACCCAGAAAAAAAGATGGCTAGCCTGTCCGAGGCCAGGTGGCGGACTTCATCAACCTCCAGAATCACGAAACAAATGTGGAGCACTCTCAATAAAGAAAGAACTTAACTCTTGTTAACGCTACCAAGGGGGCGCAATGCGCAACATTAGTCGGCATAATTACCGGCCATTGTTTGATAGGGGCGCATGCGTATAGATTGGGACTGATTACAAACGATATCTGCAGAAACTGCAAACTTCTCGGGGAACGGGAAACGCTAGAACACCTCCTGTGCAACTGTCCAGCTCTCGCTAGGAGTAGGGGTGAAAGCTCTGGGTGTACCAACCTTCGCAAACTTCAAAGAAGTCTCTCGTAACAGCATGCAGAGGTTGCTCAACTTTGCTAAGGTCACAGGGACCTTCGAATTAAACGAGAAGATCTCTACACAGATCGAAACTCTAGTGCACCTTACATAAGTACATTGGGTCTCCTGTTTTTGTGTGGACATTCGTGGGTTTATGTGAGGCATTCGGCCGCCACTGCAACCTAACCTACCAGTGGCACGAGCGGTTCAAAAGGGGTCGTGAGTCAGAAGAAGGCAATGCTCACGGTTTTAATGGACTACAACGGTGTAGTGCGGTCATGACTGTTTTGCCCGAAGGCCAGACAGTAAACAAAGAGTGGGCGTTATGAGACGTTTGCGTGAAGCAATTCGCCGCGAAAGAGACCAGAATTGTGGGGCAGAAAACTCGTAGATTTTGCACCGTGGGAACGCACCGTCGCACAGTGCCATCATTATTCGTAATTTTTTGACGAAAGAAGCAACAAATACCATCGCAACAGCCACCGAAATTGGCTCCCTGTGACTTCTTTCTCGTTTCAATCGAGTTAAAAAACAAAAAAACCCTGGTTGCATGATCCCCAAATGGGCCAGTGACCTGTACTGATCGCCGTAATTCTGGAGACATCTGCCCGGGTCTTGTATAGAAGTTCGTCTGACTTGGCTCGGTTGTAAGATGGCCACATCTTCCTAGCGCAGGTGGTTAGGCTCTTCCATCTGGAGTTAGCCGCTGTCTGGAAGTGAGAGAGTATGTCCCTTTTTACAGCTCCTAAAGGAACGTGGACTAGTTCCGCAAGAGAGCCGGGGAGAGCGGAGCCCTCCCTGGCCAGTTTATCAGCCCGCTCTCATTTCCCGTTCTGTCTCTATGCCCCGGGACCCAGAGCACAGTGACCTTGAGCCGTTCCGCTAAATCGGATTACAGCTGAGTGAACTGGTAGTCCGCGGCACCCAATCCCATTTTCGAAAACCAACTTATCGCCAAGCAGATTCGAACCTGGTACCAGGTGCACCGAAGGCAAGTGCTCTAGCCACTAAGCCACCCAGACAACCCAGCTATCGGTGTGTTTTTAAAAGAACCGTTTTTTTTTTTTCTTGCACCTGGCAACACTAATGTCATTCACAACTTTGACAGAAATTCAGTATCATATCTCCGCTGAACGGAAATCGAGTCGATTTACGCATGAACAACGACCGGGAAATATTGAAAATTTATTTCCAAAACGAAGAAAATTGGGGCCGCGAAATTGCAAGAAAATGTCGTACGAAATTCCGACGAGAAAGTGCACCTTCTTGGCTGCCAAGGAGCTGCGATTTGACACCTTTGGATTTTTATTTGCGGGGGAGCCGCGCGAAGGACAAGTGTTATGCGGAGACAATCCACAAACAATTAACCCCATTTGAAGGTCAATATTGAAGCAGCCCGTGCCCGATATAGTGTGCCGCAAACAATCGAAAATGTGCTTGGAAATTGAACCGACAGAATGGCCTACTGTAAGGCCAGGCCGCGGCAGCCATTTTGAATGAAATAATTTTCCATAATTAACCGGAAGGATTGTACTTTCAAATACAAAAAACAAAAAGCGTTGGAAAAATATTAAACGGTTTTTGTTTAATTGTTAAATCGACACTTTTAGTTGGGTCACGCTTTATATACTGGAGATGACCAGCAGCGGTTGAGTTAAAGGCGGACGTCGTAGCATTCACTTAGCTCACAGCCTCCGTGCTTTAATGCAATAACATTTGATGTAGAGACCGAAAGTCTGAGCACTGATTAATTATAAGTTATGCTGTTATGACACTGGCTATTTAGTGGCTATTTCTTAAGTGCAATAAAAGTGCAACAACGGCCCCCATCGTGCGACAAGGCGAACAACATTAAAAGAAAGAGATTTCACTCTTTCCGACGCTAGCGGCATCTAGTAAACGAAATTAACAACTGCATTGTTAAGAAAAATACCGATTTTAACGCGTTTTATAACATAACCTGGAACTTTCCACAATTTATACGTACCGAACTGTTAAAAACAAGCCTGTAGCAGTTGGAAAAATCCACTGGAAGCAGAATTAAGTGCTAGAATGTTGCGGCGAACCACTGCTGGAATGCGCTATGCAGCGGCTACGCAGCGGCTAGTTTTTGACAGTACTCATTTTATAGTACGCGGTTCTGTCTCTCTCACACCAAAGCCAAAATTGTACGGTTACATCTTCTATCACTTTCCATTTGGATTTACTAGCCGCTTTATATAAGTTTAATTATAAGTTAGCTTAAGCACTAAATGTTAATAATAGTTTGGATGAGGTTGCAGCCAAACGCGACACTGGTGAGGCTCCGAGGGGAGCAACGTGGTCGCTGTGTTTGTGCCCAAGCCGTGTTTGGGAGCGTTTGATGCCAGGAGGCCAGTGCCCGTCCAGGGCTGTCGCGCCATTGATAATAAAAAACAACTGTTGTTTTTTGTTTTTATTTTTTTTAAACCAACCCAGACCAGATTTAACCTTCCGGTTTATTTTTATTTAATAAATTTTTTTTGGTTTTATTTGGCGTGTTGTCGTATCGAGACAGTGCACCGACCGTGCTATCGGTTCCACTTTACACCCCCTCCTCACCACCTCCCCACCTCCCCACCACCCCAAACACACTTCCAGACAACACTGGGAACTGGACGGGATTTCTACAACTAGATGTTTGAATCGACGTGAACCTTCCACCCTGTGTTAAGCGTACGATTACAACAACGTGCTAAGGGTTGATATGGAGGTGTGCGGGGGGGGTTATGTCTTCATCGTTCCAAATGTTCGCCTGCTCTGCTCGCACATAAGCGGCAGCAGGAGAAAATGGAAAGGTAAATTTCCCCGCCGTTGGACGCCTGCTATCCCGCACCCCAAAAAAACATCCTTTATGTACTTTTCGAAGCGGTGGTGGGCCAAGATTCGGACGGAGCGTGTGATTTTAAGGGGATGAATGGCGGACGGCAGGGACATAAGAGGCCGGGGGCGAGAGGACGGCGAGGAGGGCGTAATGGTTAGTCGATGAAGCCGGCAAAACAAAACGCATATACAAACTATTGAGGAAAACGACAATCCAGAGGAGTTTCTAAACGGCCGGAATTGATGCGACGACATTATGCAGATTTCCGGGGAAATATTTCTGGTCTAGACTGTGAAAAGTCTTTAGACCACCCCTGCACCCCCCCCCCCCGCCCTGCCCTCCCCTTCACGGTTTTACATGTGCCTGCTTCGGAAAACGGGCACCTCGGAGTAGGCACCCAATCGTCCACCCCCGGAACAAGGATTAACACACATCACACAAGGACCTGGATGATTTGATCGATAGTCCGGCATCCGGAATTATGACCCTGTGCGTACGCGTTTATGGATAAAGGGGAGCTGAACAGCTGCTTAAAAAAGGGCAAACAAAATTTAAATCGGATCAAAAATGGCGGCCAAAAACGTGGAAAAAAAACCGTTAAAATTGCCAACTGGTTTTTTGGCTCCCATGGCCACAAAAAATTTTATTTTTTAAATCTGTTCGCTGATTTGAAAAGGGGACACCCGTACCTTTAATTTAAGCCAACATCCGTCAAAATCGGACTACAGGAACAGAATTTCGAAAAATCGCCCAAAAAAATGGCAAGGGGTTTAGTGGCATTTTTTTTCGAAAATTCAAAATTTGAAATTTTTCCAAATGCTACATGAAATGAAAGGGGGGCTCAACAGCTGCTCGAAACTGTTACTGTTAATTGTGGGGGGGGGGGGAGGATGGGTGGGCAAAAACGTGGAAAAAACCGTTAGATATGGCAACTCTTCTTTTCGCTCTCCTGGACCCAAAAAATTGTATTTCTTAAATCTGTTTGCTGATTTAAAAAGGAGACACCCGTACCTTTAACTTAAGCCCCCATTCGTCAAATTCGGACCAGATTTCTACACATTTCTCACCCCACAAATAACGTCCCTGCGTGCTTAATCTAGTTCTCTTAATCGCGAGATTAAGGTGTAGTAGAAACGTGGTATAACTGTGTAGTGCGGAAGGTTAGCAAAGTCTCTTGGGTCATACAAGTCCCTCAGAACAAAAAGAAGAAATTGCATCGGGATTGACTCTATTCTGCTGCTATTTATCTGAAAAAAGGGAACCGGAAATGGGACATGCATATTCCCGGCGAGGGCGAACAAGGGAACAGACTAATGATTTAGGTAGGTAGGTACGCGTGACTGTCCGTGAGAACACGGACACACTTAGACCTAAAAGGTCCGTTGTGATACCACAGGATCATCGAATCCGGTCCTACCATTTTGAGCTTGTAATGAAGCGTTGGATTCTCGCGACCTCCATTGTGGCAAGTTCACCAAGACAGTTGAAGAAGTAGTAGCTCCGAGATGAGCTTTCCTTCTGACGGACAGAGCTGGACAAGTACAGAGAAGGTGAAGGACTGTCTCCTCCTCCTCCTCGTCGTCCTGGCAGCTTCTACAGAAGTCGTTTGAGAAAAGTCCAAGCCTTTCTGCATGCCGACCTAATAAGACAGTGTCCGGTTAGGACACCGACTGTTTTGCTGATGTCCGCCCTTTTGAGCAGAATCCAGATCCAGATCCAGCTTTGGCCAGATCGGGTCTCGCAGTGTGACATGTTGTACCCTCCGCCCATCTTGAGTTGGTTTTCTCAATTGAGTCCAGTCTCAGTAGCAGTTTACATGTGGAGAGAGGCACACCCAGGTTCTGATATACCGGCGAAGTATGAAGGGTGGTACCGCGCCGAGCGAGTTCGTCAGCCATACAGTTCCCTGGAACATCCATGTGTCCTGGCATCCAGCACAGAAGAATATTGAACTGTTCGGCCATCTCCTTAAGAGATGATCTACATTCTACGGCGACCTTTCATGTTGTCGAGGTCGATTCCAGGGATTTTACCGCCGCTTGGCTGTCTGTGAAAATGCTAATATCCCTAGTAACTAGATATTACATTACACCGCAGCCAGGACAGGGCCTCCTTGATCGCCATAAGCTCCGCCAAATAGACACTACAGTGGTCCGGAAGGCGGAAAGAGCTGCTAATATTAAGCATTTCAGAGAAAACACCTCCACCTACCCCGTCTTCAGTTTCGGAGCCGTCCGTATATATGTGGGCGGACTCTTCCTTCGTTCGTACCAAGTTCCTTTCCCACTCTAGGCGGATTGGGATGGCTGTTGATAAATTTTTATCGAAGTCATAACTGGGAGGCGTGTAGTCGGTGTTTTCAGGAATGTTGAAGTGACCCAAAATTGTTGAGTGGCCTGCACATATGTCAGTCCACAGTGTGGAGGCCTTTAGCCGAATGGCTGCACTGGCTGCCATTTGCTTGCCAAAGATGTCTAAGGGTGGCAGACTGAACAGCATGTCCAGTGCTACAGAGGGAGTTGTTCTCAGAGCTCCGCTGATGCATATGCATGCTGTTCTTTGTACCTTTCCCCAGTGTGGTGCGGTTAACCGCTTTGTCTAAGGCCGTCCACCAGACAACAACACCGTACATGAGTATCGGTCTGATGACGGGACACGTAGAGCCAATGAACTATCCGGGGTTCGCATACCCCATGGCCTTTTTGCATGAGTAAAGCGCAACTGTTGCTTTCCTTACTCGTTCCTCAATGTTAGGTTTCCAGTGAAGCTTCCTATCCAAAATAAGACCCAAGTATTTTGCACTATCGGTGAAAACTAGACTGGTACCATTCAGAGAAGGAGGGTCTACGTGAGGAATTTTGTATTTCCCGGTGAAGAGGACTAATTCTGTTTTGCATGGGTTCACGCCCAATCCGCATTCAGAAGAAAGAATAGAGAGAACATTCTGCAATATCTCATTTAGTGTGTTTGGGTGCTTCCCCGAGACGGCAATTGTAACATCGTCGGCATAAGCAATCACTTTGCAGCCCGCCCCTTCCACTCTCAATAGTAGTTTGTTGACCACTAAATTCCACAGAAGAGCGGAGAGTACGCCACCTTGTGGTGTACCTCTGCTGACAAACCTTCGAGAGGAGGACTCGCCCAGCTTTGTGCTCATAATCCTGGATGTTAATATCAGATTGATCAGCGCGCCAAGCGAGGACTCCACTTTCAGGATAGAAAGTGCGTCAGTGATTGCCTCTGGTCTGACGTAGGTCGGGGATCCGTAGGACATACATAAGAGCTTTTTTTTCCTGCTTTAGGTATGAAAACCACCCTAACTTCCATCCATGTTGTAGGGGGGATGTAGGTTAGATCCAGACAGCCTTTCAGCATAACCTTCAGCCAAGGCAGAATTATATCCGAGGTCTGCTGTATTTCAGCGGGAATAATTCCACTAATGATTTAAGTCACACAAATATTTTTGAACTCCTTAGCCCTTCTTTTAATGAAACCTAGAAGTTTGTTGGCCTTTAAGATTATTCTGTTGTAGTGAGATTTAAAGCATAGTTTATTGTCAAGTAGCACGCCGAGGTCTAGTGCCAAGAGCTTGGATTGCCCGAATACAGCATCGGCGTCATAAAAGATGTGAAACACTTTCCAATACTTCGGATAGATCTAAAATGAAGATATTGAACAAAAGAGGACCTAAGTGACTTCCTTGGGGAACACCAAAAGACACTGATATTTCCTTGGAAATGATGCCTTGGAACTTAACACGTTGAATTCTATTACTAAGATATGACTTAAGCCAGTCAAGTAAAGGTCCTGCTATACCGATTTTTTTTTAACTTAAAGATTAGAGTATTGTGATCAACTTGGCTTGCTAAAGTCAGTGTATATTGCGTCGATTTGGTGCCCATTCTCCAGGGCGCAGAGTGTATCAGCTACAAGAATCATTACGTATGGTTAACAATGCCGAAAAAATGCCGAAAAATACCGTAACGAAGACGAAAAACAAAAGGAAACAATTTCCGCAAAGAACAGTCTCGAAACGTACTGCTTAAACATGAAGGCTACCATGGACGAAGATAATTTTGAAAGGAAAGATTTCCGATACCGACAAGATCCTTATCTTGGTTAAGCGCCCTTTTCTAAAGCCGTGCCCGTTGGTCATTAAAAATAGGGTTGATAACATTAGTGAGTTTATCGCATATAATTTTTTTTTTTTTCAAATAATTTCGGTATGGCTGAAACTACCTCTTGTAGTTCTCCACGTTTCGTTTGTCATCATTCTTGTGAGTGGGCGTGAGATGCGACGATTTCCAGGCTAAAGGAAAAATCCCGAATGACAGTGACTTGATTCCATAGATTTCCGAAATGTAGAACCGAAATGATGAGCTCGTTTTTATCAACCAAACCGATCGCCATCAATCTTTATCATTGGTTTCATAATGAAATTAAGAGAGAATCGAAAATTCACCGAGCTTCGAATCTTAAAAACACTCACGAACCGCCCTACAACAGTCAGCTGACGAAAATGTGCCTAGTATATCTGGTAGTGGTTTTTTTTTTTCCCCACCAGGTGGAGATTTCCAACTTTACCATTCGTCAATTGGATGTTTTTCCCTGTAGTGCAGTCGGAGCCATCTGTCTAACGAATACCGAACTAACTGGTCTGACTTCCATTATCCTTGGGACAAGTACAGTCAAAACCGGATATAACGACTGATCCGGTTATTACGACTAATGGAATGATTCCGGTCGAATTTCTATACAACGGGTTAGGTTCGCGACCGAACACATAGACCGCCAACGGGTCCGTTGTGGTCCCACATGCACGGGAAAAGGAACACCCGTGTGCCCAAGACAACCAATTAGGTAAACCAACCCCCGCCTGCCTGACACAGACTCGAGCAACTTGTCCAGCTTAGTACTTGCGAACACGCCCAAATCTATGACGAAGCGTGTACCTAAAATTTCGTTCGCGCCTCCAGGCCAGACCCGGGCATTCGCAGAGCCGGTGGAAGACACTTTCCTCGTTATCGGGTTCACCACAGCTGCGTCACAGATCCGTGACCGTCCGCAATACCCAGTCTTCTGGCGTGCCAGCCGATCGGGCAATGATGGCCCCGTCCGTACACCAATTAGGATACGAAGAGTATTTCGGTTTCCGAGTAGGATGTACTTTTTACTGCTCGCATTTCGGATCGGCCAGAGCTGCCTGGCCACAAGACACGATGTGAAGCTTGATCACCTTGTGTTAGGCCTCTGTTCTGGCTGTCACGTCGATAGCGTTTTTTTTTTTTATATACAAAGGAATGAATCTAAATTGCATATTGCTTATGGACGACTATTGGATTTAGCGACGGTCCCTTCAATGTCGTTATATCCGGTTTTGACTGTACTAAAGCTGAATCAATGGGGTGGAGGGCTGCTTACTGCTGCGTACAGCAGTACAGCGCCCTGTGGATCCGCACAAGAACGGTTTTGGGTGCATTTTTCAACAATCAACAAAGAGGAAAATTACAAAAAGAAAAGCTTTTAGTTGTAATTTTCTTCATTTTTATTTATTTCCAATAATAGTTTCTTTTTAATATTTCTTTACATCTATTATTAAATACAAAAATACATCCTTAAATATTTCGGTTAATTAAATTGTGTAGTAAAAATTTAATGAAAAAAAAAAAAAAACAGCGGCAAAAGTTGTTTTTTTTTTTTTTTAGTGTATTATTTTGCGCGTTTTTTTTTTTGTTTTATATATTTTAAATTTAATTTGCATGTTCGATGCAGGGACGTAACAAACGTAAAAACAATAGGGAATTACTAGATTTGCGGGGAAGAGGGCGGGGGGGGGGGGGGGTTTGGATTGGTAGGGAAGATAACAAATAAAAAAAAATTAAAATGTTCCCTGCAAGTTAAGTTAACCGTTTTAAGATTCCCACACACTGACGCAATTTATTCGCTAAAATTGCGTTAATAGGCCACTTGATTTTGTCGCTTAAATTCCGTTCGTAGTACGAAGCTGTGAACATATCTTCCTTAGTTACCACGTAAATAAATGAAGGCGATTGTACCGCTGCAAACTTAGCGCGAAGCGTTAGCGAATAAATCGCGCCAGTGTGTGGAAACCTTTAAATTAATTAACAAATTATTATTATGGCGCGCACTACCGACAAAAAAATAAAACAAAAAAAAAAACCGTGTAAACTACGCGCAATCAGTTGACGACTTCGGAAAAAAAAAAAAAAAAAATGATCCCCGGGGATCATTCATCTTGCCACTTAAATTAAAAGAAAAAAAGGATTATAATCAGGGGGGGGGGGGGGGGTGGGTTGACGAACGAAAACGAAAAATACAAATAGAGCACAGGTAGATGCGATTATTTTGGCTTTGAAAAGCCAATTTGGTTTCTAACTTTTGAATTTTTTTCCGTTGTTTTTTTTTTTTTTTTTGTATTTTGTATTTGGTAATAATCATAATTTTTTTTTTCTGTTTTGTAATTATATGAAGCGCCTGGGACTGGAAGCAAAAAGCAATTTATCAGAAATTCGAATAGTCGATTTGGCTGTATAAAAGATTTGTTCCGGTAACAGTTTCTACGGCTTAATATAAATGTTTTTTTTTTTTTGTTTTGCTCCTGATTAGCACATATAAAGATATATAATGTATACATAAATTTTATTGTTTTATTTTTTTTTTTTTTATATTATTTATTAAATTTGCCAGTTTTAAAGCAATGAACATTTACGCTTGGACTTGGGCTGCAATACTGGACACAGAACGGAACGTATGGCTTCGTCGAAGACAGTTTTTAAACCTTTTTGCGTAAGGGCCGAACACTCGAGATATTTGACGGCGCCAATCTCTTTTGCCATTGCTAATCCCTAAAGAAAAAATTTGGCAAAATTTGATAACCGATTTGTTATCGAATTTCCTAAATCGTATTCAAACCTGTGGATATGTAATTGGTGCAAGTTTCTTGTCCCTTAATTTCTCTATGGTTGTTTTATCCTCTCGCAAATCTAATTTTGTTCCGACCAGAATAATCGGTGTATTTGGACAATGATGACGTACTTCTGGATACCACTGAAATGGTTTGTTTGTTTGGTTTTAATTTTTTTTGGAAAATTCCGACCTTGTTTTCTTCCCCTCTTACCTTGGCTCGAACGTTCTCAAACGAAGCCGGATTTACAAGCGAAAAACATATTAGGAATACGTCAGTCTGTGGATAGGACAGCGGTCGCAATCGATCGTAATCCTCCTGTCCGGCTGTATCCCAAAGTCCCAGGTTGATGGGTTTTGCATCGACCATTACATTTGCCGAGTAATTGTCGAAACTGTGTGAAAAAGAAACGAAACGTATTTATTAATTAGCTAAGCAGTTCGCTGTTACCGCTTTCTTTTTTACTTACACTGTGGGTATGTACTCGCCGGGAAAAGCGTTTGTTGTGTAACTTATCAGAAGGCATGTCTTACCGACCGCACTGGAATTGGCAAGAAAGAAACAAAGCATGAGAAAACATTAACAAGAAACGGACATATCGTCCGCGTCGACACCTGTTGCGCCCCCGACTAAGGGGGCGACCGATGTCCGACCGACCGTACGAGTCCACACGAACAACAAATCGCATTTTTTTCTCTTGTAATTTAAAGATACGTACCCATCGCCCACGACAACACACTTGATGGCTTGCATCTTGGCTCCTTAGGGATCGTTCCTTTCGATTGCGCGTCAATCACGAGTACAAACACCTTTTGGCTCAATCGTCCAGTCTGCGTTTTCCTTTCGCTGAAAAGAAAAACACTCAACTATGAACGATTTTCTCTGACCGCAGCAGGCGTTTAAATGAAAAAGTTACGACCGACACGGGGTGGGCGGAGGGGGAGGGGGCGAACAGATCCCAATTTTATGCGAAACAATTGTACGAAACGAAACCGAGATAATGGGGGGAACACAGTCTCCGTCCGGGTTCAGAAAAACAAGAGGAAATTGTTCCACAGAGCCACAAGGCCGCCGTCGTCGTCGTCGTCATCCACCGAAACGAACGAAAAGATGAAGAAAAAAAAAATCACACGGCGCGGAATGACGTACACCGACCAATTCCCACAAAAGGGCGTATTGTGAGGCGAAATTGCTTTCGCTTAGGACGTACCTTGCTCGCGCGCCAATCAAACACTCGACACACCGAGAACTATTCCAACTTTCGCTTGACCAAGTTTCTTCGACCTGCAAATTATTTTCAATCTCGTTTAATTGTCGTCCGACCGCCGTTTTTTTCCTTCAGTTTCGATGAAAAGGCAACAAAAAAAAAAAAAACCCCCCCAACTACCAACGATGCGAGACACTCACTAGACCCGCGATTACGCGAATGGTAGTATTTGTGCCTGTCAAATGCAGAGCGACATGGTTCGCAAACACCGACCATACATCTATCCCGCTCTAACGCTCGGTTCCGTACGCCAACGCATCCCCCGGGGGCGGTGGAATTTCACCACGTTCACTCGTGTCGCAACAAAACCGAACGCTCGGTCGGGGACTCGATTTTTCTTCAACGCCCGAAAAAACCCCCGCGGAAAAGTTGCAATTTTTCCGTCTCGACACGAAACGAATTTCGTTACGATATGCGTCCGCCGTCCACACCGCTTTTTCTTTTTTTCCCCGTCCCCCTAATCCCCCGACGGACAATGGAAAAAAAAAACCGAATAAACCCGAAACGAATTCTTTTCGCGTGCGCGCGCGCACTACGAACAAATATGAAATTATCTCGACGCCCGCGCACCACCTCCCGCCCGGCCGATCGAAAATTAAATTACAAGACTTTTCCGGCGAACACAGCAAGCAGCTCGAGGGAAAATTGAAAAAAAAATACCAAAAAAAAAACCAGCCAACTCTCGGCAATTTTGATCCTGCGATGACAATCTGTCGTCCGTGTGAATTGGGTGACGTTCCCCACACACTTGCCTGTCGTATTCTTCTTCTTTGCCCGCGCCGTTTAAAAGACGTGCCGGCAACTACGAATGATTTTGAAAGCTTTGGTGCCGCCGACTGTCATGAAAAGTGTTTTTTTTTTTTTTTTTTATATAAACTTTGACAGTTCATTTCGTTTCGCTCGGAGCCATTGCCCTCTGGATAAGTTGGCGCTGTCGAAGCACAGTACTAGGCTTGAACCATAGCCGCGTAACCAGAATTGAACGTGAAAGAAAAAAAACAGAGTTATAGCAAACGTGACAGCTCCATACTAAGGTTCCTGGATAGACTTAGGGTTCCTGGACAGACTAAGCAACCCTACTCCATACGAATCGCAACGATTTTGTATGGTTCCGATCCATGACGTCATTAAAAGGGAGTTGGCAAAATCGTGGCATTAGGTCTGTTCTTCTTGTCGAGTACACTTTTTTCCACTAGCTCTCGATCCAGTGCAGGAAAGTGTAAAATGGTGGGATGTACCGGGGGGGGGGGGGGGGGACGGAACGAGCATACTGTTTGAGTTTGTGTCATTGATTTCACGTCAAATGTTGTTAAGAGTAGTTAGTGTAAGAAAGTGCAGAAATTTTATGCATTTCTTGCATGAAATTTCTGCATTTTTTTGCACTCGATTTTCTAAACAGCCTTTGACGTCAAATCAACGACACAAACTCAACCTGAACTAGTGTTCTTGTTCCTTCCCCGCCACTACCCCTTTACATTTTTCTGCACAAGGCTCGAGAGCCAGTGGAAAAAGTGTAGACGGTGTACACTAAAAACCGACAAATCGAACAGATTAATTGTCCGCCGTACGAATTCTCCGTAGTGCAACCGGAGCCATCTGTCTGACGAATACCGAACATTAATGGTCTGATCCCTTGTAGCCGCCTGTGCGATCAACGCCGAACTAACGTACTGTCACTTCTGACTTGTGTATTTTGTCCGCGACGACGACTCGTTTGTTTTCTCTGCCGCTGGCGAGGTGTTGCACACATTGTTTTTTCTGCCTTTTTCGCGACTTTCTCGGTGAAATTCTCTTTAAGAAGTACGCGCCGTACGAGAATCGTACGCTGAAAGTTAAAGTCCCGGGTGCCGGCCCCCGTTTGAAATTGACTTGCTGTTATCGCGGGCGAATCGAGAGGAGGCGTTTTGTTCAGTCTGGTTGTTTGATTTATTTGATCAGCGTCCCCGCCCCCCCCCCCCCCCCCCCCCCCCGGCGATTGGAATTCTTTTAATCGGGAGCCGTTTTGTTTTTTGGCCCAAAACAACCTCCGCGACATCTTGAATGAATAAATCCCGAAATTAATAACGCAGTCCCGTTCCGACGAATTTGTCATCGTCTAGCACAAAAGAAGATCGAACCGCAATAGCCGCTCGGACCACCCGACCGACCCGACCGTCCGACCGACCCGCCCGTCCGACCGACCACCAACATGGATAAGCTCCGACGAGTTTTAAGCGGCAACGACAGCACAACCGATGAAGAAAGCAGCATTATAGCGAATGTAAGGTATTCCGGGGTGCGGGGGAGGAGACTCGAATTGACAAGAATTTAATTTTTCAGATGAACGACGCTTCGACGCTGAGCTGGTCGACTCGAATCAAAGCCTTTTGCATTTGCTTTGTCATCGGAATACTTTTGTCGTTGCTCGGATCGTTTGCGTTGTTCCTGCATCGCGGCCTTCGGGTCTTTGCCGTTTTTTACACGCTCGGCAATGTCCTATCGATCGCAAGGTTAGTATTGTGAAGCGGTCGCCGGTATTCTCTACCGGCGACAGGACTGAAGCGCTCTGCTTGGGTCCTGTGTTCTGTTATTATTATTTTTACTTGGATTTTCTTCACTCTTAGTTGGGTTTTTTGTTGTTATTATTTTACATATTTTTTTCCGCCTCCCCTTCCCCCTCATGTGATCCGTATCATTTTTGGATCTGGACAATTGCAGTACTTGTTTTTTGATGGGACCGCTGAGTCAAATAAAGAAAATGTTTGCATCGACGCGAATTATAGCAACGGGCGTTGTTCTATTGTCGTTCGTTTTAACCTTAGTTGCAGCTATTGTGGTAATATTTGCATTTTTTTTATTATTTGACTTTGTTTCTTTTCTCTATTTTTTGCTAGTTCGGGTAGTGTCTTGGAACGACCATCTCCTGATCCTTTGCCACTATTTCTCTCTGCATGGGTTTTTTCTAACCGGAACTTTGATTATTTTGTTGTTGTTTTTTTTTTTTAGCTACAAAAGGCAGGACTGGCTCTCCTATTCATTATAGTCCAGTCGCTAGCAATGACCTGGTATTCAATTTCGTACATTCCATTCGCCCGTGATGCCGTTAAGAAAACCATATCGACGTGTGTCGTTTAGGCGAGCCGGGCATTTTCCGATAATTTAGTGCCGTTTGCGGTTCCACTCGAACATAATACTTGAATACTTTCGTTTTTTTAATCGAAGTAAACGCAACTGTTGTTATAAAACTATAAATATTTATGTAACAAGTAATAATAATATAAAAAAAAAATCAATTTAAATATTTGATGTCGTTACTTCCTTTATCCTTGGGACAAGTACAGTCAAAACCGGATATAACGACTGATCCGGTTATTACGACTAATGGCATGGTTCCGGTCGAACCTCTATACAAAGGAATGAATCTAAATTGCATATTGCTTATAGACGACTATTGGATTTAGCGACGGTCCCTTCAATGTCGTGTTATCCGGTTTTGACTGTACTAAAGCTGAATCAATGGGGTGGAGGGCTGCTTACTGCGCGGTACAGCAGTACAGCGCCCTGTGAATCCGCACAAGAAAGTTTTGGGTGCAGTTTGAGCGACTTAAATCTATCACCAATCTCCTAAAGACACCAGAACGAAGGAACCACACATAGAAACTGCAATTTACATTGCCAAAACTCTAGTTGACGGGACTCTGCAGAGCACGGCATTACCGCCTTCGGCTGGACCACCAATAATAACTTAGAGAAATTAAACATTGCCGTTAACCCAGTGCTACCGCGCTGCAGTGGGGGGCACTCCTATCACCGCTCTACGCATCGAAGCCAAATACACGGTGAAGTAGAAAACCTTATTCTTAGTAGATCGCTGAAACTTGC
Source organism: Beris chalybata (assembly GCA_949128065.1). NCBI lineage: Eukaryota > Metazoa > Arthropoda > Insecta > Diptera > Stratiomyidae > Beris > Beris chalybata. Next base: position 9,322,413 of record OX421898.1, read on the forward strand.
CAGTGAAGCACTATGTTACCAATCTTACCCCCTCCATTAGCGAACTGTGTTCAGATATCCCTGTTGATTCTGAGCCTCTTAGTAGGCGGTGACTTGCGTCATCCATTAGCCGAATCGCCAACCAACTTCGCTTCAACAGTTACCCGCTACCAACGACTTCCTCTTCCAATATCCCTTTTCCTTCACGCATAGATGTATCGCTATCCAAATACGCTAAGGATACTAAAACACCGCATATCTACAAAACTCTCCACAATCATGTTATCGAGTCCAACTCCGGAAATCTTTTCCTTTAAACCGATGGATCTTTCTCGAGCTACAAAACTTCCTACGCGATAGTTAAATGCAAACCTCCCGATCCTCTCAAAGTTATCCAACAAGCTCACCTCCCAAAATTACTCAGGCAGTTATGTTGCTGAGATGGCTGCGTTGGAATTGCAACGGAAGAAACCCCCCCCCCCCCCCTCCCTACTACAATATTCACAGATAACCTTACGTGTTCTCCTCGCTCTCTCCAAACCCTTCAATAAATGTCCCTCGATTGACGTGATTCGAAATGCCATGTCTTGTAACCACCCGATAACCGTTTCTTGGGTCCACATAGAGATTCCCGGCAATGAGGCATCAGACGTTGCTGCAAAAGAAGCATACTTCGTCCCCCTTGCTGTAGAGGTGCCCACCCCCCCCCCCCCCTCCCTTCCGACAAATTATCCCCCTTGTACTTCAGCATAATTTACTTACACAAGCCCAAGACAGCTGAGAAACCAGCTCATCTTTCCTTCAGCAACACAAACCTTCCAATACAAGAAAAAAACCGAAAGGATCTCTCCAGCGAAAACCAGGAACAGGACTTGGGAACAAAAAGGACGAGATACCGTGTATTTTTCCCATAAGACGTCTCGCAGACAAACCGATATGTCTTCGAGAAATCTGCGAGATTCTCGCAGACGCGATCAACTGGGTTTTAATTTGCTTTTCGTTCAATAGTCGACCGGGCAGCACTGAAACCAACCAAGAAAGACATCGTCGTCACTAGGGTTGCTGCAAACCCCATCCAGGAACCCTAGTCGGCACTTGTTGCACGCAGCGATCCCGTGTTGTAAACCCACCCAACGCAGCTTGGGAGACATTAGAGGTTTGTTCTATTTGCCTGCACTATCCTTCACCTTTTAACCGTTCTTTTTGCCGGTGCAGCGCCACCGGTGGCTGTTGTTTTTGCCGAGTGTAGTGCAAAAGTGTACACTTTGCTGCATTCGGTCGGGAGCTGGTGTAAGTTCTTCTTCTTTGCAATCTGTCAAATTTTGAAGCTGTATGCAGATAACATTAGGTTTGTTCCTTTTGCCCGGTGTAAGTTGCACTTTCTTGCATCCGATTTTCTAAACAGCCTTTGACGTCAAATCAATGACACAAACTCAACCTGAAATAGTGTTCTTGTTCCTTCTCCGCCACTCCCTTTTACACTTTCCCGCACTAGCTCGAGAGCCAGTGCAAAAAGTTTAGACGGTGTACACTAAACCCGTCAAATAGAACAGACCTATTGACTTTTTGAATTTAAGAAATCGCTGTTTTGACTGAAAACATGCATGGAAATATATTTTCCGTGATAAAAGTGAAAAAATAAAGCGAATAAAAAAGTTCTGAATTTTATCTGTCACTTTCAAACACTAACTTGTTCTTTTTCGCGCGACCTGCACTCTACACTTTGAGTGGATTTTGACGTGCAATTACGGTGCAAGGTACACTAAAGTGTAACCACTGAGATGTGTACAGTGAGTGTAACTTACACCGGGGCAAAAGAAACAAACCTAATTTTCTCTCCACACCATAGGCCATTTTTTGTTCGTAGCGAAAATCCCATAACCGCACCCCCCGCCCCGCCCCCCCCTTCATTCATACACGGAACACGCGACAAATGCGGATAGCAACGAATATAACTATCATGCACCCACACATTTGCAGCTGGTCACGCCGCAGCCTATCGTCGTCGTCTCTTTCTCGTGTCGTAGACTGCCGAGCAACTACACAGAGACCCCGATTTTAATTTCTTTTTTTTTTTTGTTCTTTTTTTTCCGGACCTAAACGTCATCGTGCGCTCGGGGGTATCACTTCAGTGCCGAGTTTCGAGTGTGTACGCTCGTAGTAAACGTCTGCATCGCAACTTCGAAAGTTATACGTTTGTTTTTTTGTTTCTCCCCGGATTGTTTTTCTCCGTAAAGAGTTCGCAAAAGCGCCTAGTTGCCACGAATACGAAATATTAAAAAAGGGTAAAAAAAAAACCGAACAGAAAAATCCAACAAACCCCAACGACCCGCGACTTGGGTTGATTTGTCGGGGGGGAAGGAAACGCAACAAGGGGGGCATCGAAAATTCCGCAAGTTGTGTGAGAAAAATCCGATTAAGGAAAACGTCTGTTTGCGCCGTTCTTAAGGGCGTTAGTTTTTTTTTCGTTGGTTTTTATCCCCATTTTTTTTTTTGGTGGTAAATTCTTGAATTTTTTTTTTTTTTTTTTTGTTGTTGTTTTCCGTCCCGTTTGTCGTGTGTGGTTTTCTTGGCCCCGTCGGGTCGTTCCAGGAACGTTAAAAACGCGAATTTTCTGTCGTTCGGAAACGAGTTTGCTTGTTCCCTCTCGACGTCGTTCATTCGTTCGGTTGTCGTTCGTGTTCCGCTGGGCCGAGCGGGGGACGGGCAAGAGGAACAGTTCCGCTCGACCATCGTCGGTCGTCGTGTGAATTTCGTTTGAAACACACACACACACACATCCGTAAAATCTATCCCCGGACCGAAGTGCAACAGAAGAACGGTCGTCGAACGTTGCCGCGCGACACGCTAATCGAAAAAAAAGAAAAGAATTCAGTTTTTCTTCTCTCGGTTTTATTCGTTTGTTTTTTGGTGACGACGGGAAAATTGAAGAAGCTCCGGCAATTTTTAAACTAAACCGGGTGTTAAAATCCATTGCGAGAATTCCGAGTTTCGCCGAGTGCAGTGCAAAGATTACGAAATTGATTGCGAACGAGAGAGAAAAAAGAGTGTGAAATAAAAAAGAAGGAAGTTGCGACGTGCGTCGTGTCGTTGCCGTATGGTCGAGGTCTAGACAGCGCGCGTACACACACAAAATCCACGGGACTTTTTCTAAAGCCGACTTAACCGAGTTTTTCCGTTTCCGTTTCCATGTGATTTAAGTTAAATCGGTTCGGGGTTTTTTTTTTTTGTTTAACGTTTCGTTTCCGGGCCTTTTTCTTACAATTCGGCTCGAATTTTGCCCCCCGCCACCCCCGACGCGAAACGCGTGTGAAAGTTTCAGTTGACAATCGCGCGTCGCGGTTAGCAGCGCACCACGTTCTCGGTTTTTCGATTTATTTTTTTTTTTTTTCGTTTTTCTTAAAAAGAATAATTCGCGCGCCTTTCACCCGTATATTTTTCAGGATCCGAGCATTTATTGATCCGGAATTTCTTTGTCGGTACGGTCAGCCGCCTCCCCGATCGAAATTTCATCGGGAATCCGTTGCCCCGGGGGCCTGCCCCGTAAATCTTCCGGATTTTTTTTTTTTTTTTTTTGCTTTTCCCCCGACATATGGGCAATTTTAAAAATATGATCGTTCGGTGAATAGTGGGGGAGAAAACGCATTTCTTAGAAAAAATTGTTTTGCAACGAACGACGACGACCGAAGGAAAATCCGCCGACGTCGTGGAATACAAAATATGAAGTTCAACTGTACGAAGACTTTAATAAAATACGAATAAATGGTAAGTGGAGCGGAATTTGTGAAAATGTCTTGTTTTGTGGGGTGTGACGGGGGGGGGGGGGGAGGGCCGGGCCCTGTCAGCCACTCGCCAGTGCGAGCGCCCCGCGACATTCGAGCCCCTCCGATTGAATGAATGAACGCGAAATTTTGAGGTTAGGTGCACGCGCGAGTTACACGGGATTTACGCCTTACCCCCGTGGGCGGGGGAGGGGGCTTACAATTTTCTGACAATCGATTTACATGCTTTGGTCAGCGAGTTACACGGGACTCACGCCTTACCCCCGGGGGGCGGGGGAGGGGGCTTACGATTTTCTGACAAGTGATTTACATGCTTTGGGGCCGCAACTCTAGAGGGCATTGGCGTTAGACATCGTGTGGCAGCCGAAACGTAGTCCGGTCGCCGCCGCGTGTTCGTCTTGAACGACAATCTGTCAAATAGTTTAAAAAAAAAAAAAAAAATCCCAACTACAAATTCCGTAACACTATGCCGCCATGTTTGTTTTTTTTTTCTCGTACGTGTGTGTGCCGCAGCTCCAGGACTTTTTCTCCGGTCTCCCGAATTGGTTGATTCTGATGACGGTGTGTGGGTATATTCCGCCGAACACTTACACACACACATCAAATCGTTCGCGGCGTGTTACAATTCAGCGAACTTCGTCGTCGCTGATTGTTTTCCCGGTGCAAGTGAATGCGACGACGTCCGCGCCTTCAACTCGACCGCTGCCATTGCCGTCGCCTGGTTTATTAGCCGCGCCGCAACTGATATTTTGTCGTGCGAAAATGCCTCGATTTTTTATGGCGATCGTTCCATGACGACGACGTGTCGCTAATCGAGGCATTTTCGCACGACGACGACGACGAACTGTCATATGTGTGCGCGGCTTGAAATTAAGTTGACCCGGCCCGCTGCTTGTCGTCTCCAGTTTATATCTCTTATGGGTCCGCGTGAGATTTGATTGACTGACATGGCGCGCGCGTGCGCACGCACGCACGTGTATGAGTGTGACAGTCGAGCGAAAGTGACCTAATTATTTGCTCGGCTCAACTCTCGGGGTTTTTCTCTCTCGCTCGCTCGCCCAACAGCTAACTGTTTTACGAAGTGTTAACATGGCGGTCGGTTTTTGTTGTTTTTTTGTTTCTTAAATTGTATTGAAAAAGTATACGATCGGGGTTTTTCGAGGCACACGTGGTCCCGGTACGTGTACAAGATTTTCGAGGCATATAGTCGCGTTTTTTGTTCCCGTTCTCATACAGAAGGGCGCGGGAACTGGGAACGGGGGCGTCAAAGTTTCGTTCGCCTATCTCCAGGTACTGATAAGCTACGTATTTTGGTGCTCTTGTTCGTTGGCGCGCGAGTCTTCCTCCAAAAAAAACCTTTTCTTAATTTTCTTCACATTTTCCCGTTGGTTTAATCGGTTTTTTTCTTTTGTTTTTCTTCCTCCTCCCCATCCCCCGGTAGCAGCCGACACAATCTCCATCGCCGCAGGCTTCATACATACCGTCGCAATCTCCGCCGGACCAACAATATCATCACATACAGCAGACGCAACAAATCCTGCATCATCAGCAGGCAACGGTGACGCAGCAGCAGCCCGGCCAGGGACAAGGACCGCCGCAAACCGTTTACATTCAACAGCACAATTTTCAATTGCCTTCAGGTAAGTCCTTGGTTGAGTTTTAAGCGACCGACCGGACGGGAACCATTGTCCGGGTTTGTTTTGTTTTGTTTTTTTTTTTTCGCCAAACAACTAACAACACATAACCTAAAAAATTCCCCGACCTTCCTCTGGTGCATGTTGGCGAATTTTCCTGATTTTCCCGCCCGCGGTCAGTGTTTGTAAATTCTTTCAATATTTTGTTTGTTTTTCGGTTCGTTAATGTTTGTGACGGGTGTTGGTGTGGGTGGTGCAGCTTTATGATTTTGTCGGATAGTTTTTTTTTTGCCATTTTATTTATGTGAATCGGATTTTGTAGGCTCCGGAGCTTCGATATTTCGGGCCGGCGTGACATGTGAAAAGAACGGCGAGTTTTTGTGTTCCGTGTGGGGCCAGACTTTCAAATAGTCGGCGCCTGTCAAATATTCGGGGGCCGTTCAATGCCCTCAGCTGTCACCGTTTCGTTGACAACCGCTGGATTAGGTCTGTTCTATTTGACGGGTGTAGTGTACACCTTCTACACTTTTTGCACTGGCTCTCGAGCTAGTGCAGGAAAGTGTAAAAGGGAGTGGCGGCGAAGGAACAAGAACACTATTTCAGGTTGAGTTTGTGTCTTTGATTTGACGTCAAAGGCTGTTTAGAAAATCGGGTGCAAAAAAGTGCAACTTACACGGGGCAAAAGAAACAAACCTATTGTAGCTCCGCGCTTTGTCAGTGTGACTGGCGCGGTTCGTGCAGTTGTTCCGACAGGCTGGCCAACATTGTGTGGGGGAAAAAAACCACAAACGAAAATTCGCCGCAAAGATGGCGACTTTGGTGACGTCTCTGTTGGTGTCGACACCCTGAACCTTTCGCTGCTTGGCTTGGTTGGGCTTGTGGGGAAGTTCAGTCGTCGCAACGCACCAGCGCCAACTTAATTTCAAGCCGCGCACATATGACAGTTCGTTGTGTTAAATGCCTCTTCATTCATTGAGGGGTAATCGAGGCATTTTCGCACGACGAAATATCAGTTGCGCGGCTTTTGTCCAGAGGGTATTGAACGCACCCGATTTGACTGTGTTTGTGTGTGTGTGTGGGCTCCACTGCATCGGGATTGGTGAGGCAAAGCGCCCGTCAGCAATGCTACCAACCGTTCGGTATGATTACGACGGCAACCGTGCATCTCGGTCCCCCGTCTATTATCGACCCGAATGCCGAATTTCCCGCACCGCCACCGCCCCCCGCGCGTTGTTTCCGATTTGTTCATAGTTACTGCTGCCTGCGTCGGGAACAACAGCGGAAGTTTTTCTTGCACTTTTGGTAACGGGGGGCCCGCCTCGTTTAGAAACTTTCAACGCCGAAGGAAACGGGACGGACTTTAAATTTATTTGCAATTTTTAATCGGGTAAGAAGTGGCCGAAAGACGGTTTTGAAACGGAATCTCTTTCTTTTCCGCCCGAGAGAAATTTCCTTTTTTCGTGTGCGGATTCCTCCCCTCCCCGTTGGCTTGGTCGCCGCCCGCTCCAGGTCGACGGAACAAAATAATCGCAAGAATGGAAATGGAGTATTTTTTTCCTGTTATACGATTGGTTTTTCTTTTTTTCTTTTTTTCTTTTTTTGTGTTGAGGGGACCGACTATTAAAGAACGCGAATTAATTTCAGTAGCTGCTTGCACAGCCGTCTACGGGAGGCCCGGTACGGTCCCCCCTCCCCCTCCCGTGATTTAGTTTGATTTTAATTTCATTTTCGTGGCCGTGGCGGCGACGCTTGGTTTTTTTTTTTTTTTTATTTCATGTCGGGGTTATTGTTTTTCGTTTGCTTTCGTCGTCGTCGCCCCCCCCCCCTCCGGCCAATACGCAGTGTCCTGTTAGGGTTGGGTTCGTAGTGCTGCATGTTGTGCTGGTGCTGCTGTGACGCCCCGCGGGACAGCCCCGTGACGGGGCGGAGGCCTGGCGGAAGGGACGGTCCTGCGGCCGGCCAATCGGACCTGGATCGCGGCGGCAGGGCGACGAGTGCATGGGAAATTATTATGCAAGCGGCGGGGGCCGTACGGATCGGCATCGAGTGTTCCGGACTCGCCTTTCGGGGGCCACGGGAACGATGGCCGCCGGCTACCCGGCTCCAACCCCTTCCACCCCTCCCCCCCTCAACACAAACGTTTTTTCCATTTAGTTTCCGTTTTTACACCAAGAACAAATCAATTTCCACTAAGTATTTTTTGTCTTTTTTTTTTTCTCCTTCTACTCGTTACAGGGCGATCCGTTTCTAAAAATGGCAACAACCTAAGAATTAAGCACTAAGTTTCCTCTGTTTTGTTTCGGAGAGAACAAATAAAAAATAAGTAAATTGTTAGTGGCCGGATACCGGACCGTTTAGGAAACCGAGCGACAAAACACGAATCGCGTAACTCGAGCGAAAAAAGCGCGCGCGCCTTTTTAAATGTTTAAAAATTGCAAAAATGTTGTTCAATGACAATTCCAAAAGCATACTAATTTATAAAAATAAGAAAAAAATCGCACAAAAAAAGAAACTCGCTGGCAGTAACAAGGACTTGCGGAAAGCAATCGAAATCCGGAATTTCGATATTTACACCAACTCGGACAGCGAGAGTAAAAGCAATAATAAAACTACTGCGAGCTATCCGCAACGGCCGAAATATCCAAAACCAGCGGCAGTATGAAATATTTCCGAGTACCGTTACATTTTGTTCGATTTTTGGTGTTGGTTCGTTGCTAATCGAAGCGAAAGAACGCGGCAAAAAAAAAACAAACAAAAATCGGAACCGATTAACTTAAACGAAAGACGGGAAACAAGCCACTATATAGTAAAAATATACAAACAAGAACCTAAACTAACCGAATTAACTAAAATCTATATATTAATTGTAAGTTGTTTGTGTGAATCACTTTGTACGCCCTTCTCTCCCGTAAAATACTTAAAAAAAACAACTTATTGGTAGTCGGTAACGGAGAAACGTAATAAAGAGAGCAGTTAAAAACGATTTAATTCTAAACAGTAATTTAAAACGGTAAAGAAGGAAAAGATGGTCTCACGGTATGTACCAAATTTTCCAATCGGCTTAAATCCGGGAAATCCAAGTGGTCATCCGCCGACACATGTAGGTCCTATGCCGTTAGGTGTTGCAATGGCTGCTACTGCAGCAGCTGCGGCCGCTGCAGCAGCCGTACCGCAGCAACAGCAACAACAACAGCAGCAACAGGCCGTAGCGTCACAAACATTAAAAGGTCCGAATCCGAACGAATATCATGTCCAGCAGTGTCTTGTCCAGGGTCCACCGTCGGGCCCTCCACAAGCTCATCAGCAGCATTATCGCATTTTACACTCTAGTGAGTTGAAACTCTTCTCTTTTTCCGTCAGCAAATAAAAACTTACTAATATATTCTTTGTATGTTTCAATTTAATTACCACATTTTGTTCACTTCTTTTTGTTTGGTTAATTGCATGTTTTTGCCTAGTTTATTGCTAAATTTTCATGTGTTCTTCTCTTTCGTATATTCCTTTAAATTTTTTTTTTTTAGATGGTTATGTAGCGGCACCAGCGGCTGGTTTTGCAGCATCCCAAAGCGGTCCGCCTCATCAAGGTCCTTCTGTGATACGTGGTATGCAATCAACAGCGCCGCCAACAACGCCACAACAAGACTTGAATAAGATGCAGCAGCCACAACAGATGGTAAGAGTTAATGATTGTGCGCTTTGTGACCATGTATATAAATGTTGTGTCTTCTTTCCCCCACCTCCGCACAGTTTGTTCAAGCGGGTGGTGCAAATGGCGCGGGCAATGTCCGACAAAATCAACAAATGTTTCGCGGCGGTTCGACCGCAACAACATCGCGAACACCGCGTCAAAATCTAACAATGCAATCGATGTTTTTGCCAAATCATCCAGTCGTTTTGCAGAACACTTATCCGTATGGCGCGTCGCGTCAACAATCACATTATATGCATTTCCCAAATACACAAATGCCCAACTATCCGAGCTATCAATTACACTATATACAGAGCCCGATGTTGACGAGTACGCATCGTGGCGGCGGTGCTCCCAACGCAATGGTACAGAATCAGGGTCCCGGAATGCAGGCGCAACAAAATCAAATTGTTCAACCGTGCGTTTTAACGGCGGCCGCTACAGGACAACAAGTTGGTGCTCCGGTAGCGGCCGGCCAACAAGGTGTCGGTACGAAAAGAAGAAAGTTTGCTATACCAATCATTAATCCAGTTACAATGCAGAATGTCTTGGAAGATTTTGAATTGTCAAAGGTATGTTAAAAAAAAAAAAAAAAAAAATTCTGGTACACAATTAGATGCTTATATACTTTTCTTTCTCCCCCCCTCCCCCGGACAGTCCCATGGAAATTCGAGTTCATCGATATCGGAGAGTGATTATCAAGATCAAGTGCATTCGAACAATTCAGACTTGACGGATATTAGTTCGGTATCGTCGCAAGAACAACTATCGGTTGCCTCGGCAGATTTTAGTAATTGCAGTACAAAGTCAATGCCAATTTACTCAGGTGAGTGATGCCGGGCGTCTCGATTTATATTTTTAAGTTAATTTAATCACTGTATTATCATTTAAGATACAATTCACAAAACGACTGTAATACCGTGTAACCAAAATTCCGGAACAACAGCGACTCCAGTTGTTTCGGCTATTGCGGACGGACCTTCGGTTGAAATTCATCCGAAACAACAGAATTCAAAATCGAAAAAGAAGTAAATATTGTCGGAAACTATTGAATCGGACTCGGATCCTTGCTATATATAGATACATTTTTTTTTTTTTTTCCTTTTTCATAGTAAATCGACTGATGTCATAACAATACTTCCTCCACCGGCTGCTTTGACGGAAATTACAAGCAGTGAAAGTGATATTTTATTAACATCCTCTTCTGCTACAAGTAATTGGCGAATTTAAACAAACAAACCAAAATCAATTTAATCTTGAAACTTTTGTTTTTTTTTTCAGGCCTAACAGAACCAGAGCTTACGGAAAAAGGAAGTGACGATATCACGAATAGTTCATCCTTAACTTCTAGTTTATTATCTTCAGTTGGTGAGTACACACCCAAACCCGTTTTTCTTATGTATTTTATTATCGAAAAAAAAAGAAGAAAAAAATGATAAATTGCATTGAAATTAATTATATTGAACTTTATTGAGCAATTAATTTCAATAATGTGATTTAAATCGTAAATTTAGAAAATAATGTAGTGGAGACGACAAGCCACCGGGCACTTTGAAGCCAGAAAAAAAAAAACAAAAGACACGGTGAAATAAAGAAACAAAACAGGTTCGTTTTGTTAAATTGTTGTTGTCTTAGGCGTTTGAATGAGTGTGACAAAACATGTGCGTTATGTCAATTTGTTGTTGTAGAATGCTTCGACGTTCGCTTTCAACTCGAACGCTGCTTGTCATCTCCTGTAGATATATGCTTTTTCATATTTTATATATTTTTTCGTTTTTTGTTTCATTTGTTTCTGTTCAAATTGTTTCTTTCTTTTTTTCTGTTTAAATTGTTTCATTTTTTTCTGTTCAAATTGTTTCTTTCTTTTTTTCTGTTTAAATTGTTTCATTTTTTTCTGTTCAAATTGTTTCTTTCTTTTTTTCTGTTTAAATTGTTTCATTTTTTTCTGTTCAAATTGTTTCTTTCTTTTTTTCTGTTTAAATTGTTTCATTTTTTTCTGTTCAAATTGTTTCTTTCTTTTTTTCTGTTTAAATTGTTTCATTTTTTTCTGTTCAAATTGTTTCTTTCTTTTTTTCTGTTTAAATTGTTTCATTTTTTTCTGTTCAAATTGTTTCTTTCTTTTTTTCTGTTTAAATTGTTTCATTTTTTTCTGTTCAAATTGTTTCTTTCTTTTTTTCTGTTTAAATTGTTTCATTTTTTTCTGTTCAAATTGTTTCTTTCTTTTTTTCTGTTTAAATTGTTTCATTTTTTTCTGTTCAAATTGTTTCTTTCTTTTTTTCTGTTTAAATTGTTTCATTTTTTTCTGTTCAAATTGTTTCTTTTTTTTTTCTGTTTAAATTGTTTCATTTTTTTCTGTTAAAATTATTGTTTTGTTGGGCCTCGATCCTAACGGTCGAAATTCGATCGAGAAAATACCATCGGGGAAGGTTAACCTTTCTTTTATGAATTTAAAACAAAATTAGCCGTGACTTTTGATATGATTTTTAATATGCTCGAGTCGAGCAGCTCCACGTGGTCTTTTTCTTTCAAATTCAATGAAATGCGTAGACGGGTAGACTCTTATGACGTAGCCCGTTACGTTTTTTCGAGGGGCGGGGCGTAAAAGAAAATGAAGAACAAGACTGCAAAAATGACGCACCCCGTCCTGTCGGAATTTGGTTTTTTTTGCAATTTTATTTGACGTGATTTTCGCTCTTGTGTGCAGCATATTGCAGCCGTGTTGCAGCGCGCGCTCTATTTTCTAGACGGCGTGACGTGACGTGAGCGAGAGCGCACGCGGATCAGTGAAATGAGCGCCCGATATATGGATCTTGGGAATTTCCCTCGGGGAGATTTTTCGATCGCGCACACACACACAGGCGAACGAGAGAAAGTGTCATGTGGCACTTTAAAGGGCCCATAGACGCTCATGCACGAATGTCATTCGTGCTTGTCGCGATACGTTTTGGCTCCGCCTACAAAAATCAAAAGATTTAATTTCTATGGTCGCAGACCCACACATTCAAGTTTCGGATCCATACAGTCATGGAAGAATGACGACGTGCATGAGCGTTTTACACTCGTTTGCGCTGCTGCAACTCATCCCCCCCCCCCCCCGAAGTCGTGCCGGATAAAATTTCTCCACACCGTGGCCATGCGACACGGTCTCACACACGCACACCATTCCATTTCGACTCGAATGTCAGTTGCATCGCGACGACACGCGATTCTCTACACATTCGGGTTCCGGCGGCGTGCGACACCGTACCGCGGTGTCATAAACGCACGCACACCAACTCACAGTTGACGACGCACAATCCGAGAAAGAAGAGTGTGTGCGTTCGTCGTGGCTCCGCGCGCCGCTCACGGCAACATGATATTTAGCCTTTAGGGTCCGGGGGACGGGACGGAAGGCGACGGCGGGCACGTTGATTTCTCACATTTTTTTTTTTTTTTCCCCCCTGTGACTAGCGTTGGTCCCGTCTCGAAGTGACCACATGGTCGGCGCAGTGAGGTTACACGCGGCTGGACGATTAGGTTTCCAATCGGGCACATTTCCAGCATATAATTTTCTTATTTTCACGAAAAAAAAAAAAACAACAACAGCAAACTACAAAATCCTAGTCAGCCACAAAATAATAATTATATAAAAAAAAAAAAAACGGAACGAACGGAAATTATCCAAGAAGAATTGTGAGACTGCGCGACTTGTATGCCTGTGTGTGTGTGTGTGTTTCTTTTTTTTTTTTTACTTTATTTTAAAGTAAATCCCGAGATTTGCGCCCCAAAACCACCGGAGACGGGGTAAAATTTAACGTAGGTTTTTTTTTTTTTTTTCGTTCGCGTATCGCCACGCCACGCCAAATAAGAAAGTAATCGGGGCGCGCGTGTTTTTGGTTTGTCCTTGCTCTTTTGTGGTGTGGGGGGGGGGGAGGGAGGGGGTTGGCGGCCGTGACAGCTCTAGCGGTACCCGGTTGAAAATTTGATTTGCAGTGCCCGCGCGACGACGGCACAAAAAAAAAATAAAAAAAAAAAAAAAACTGCCGAGGACAAACCGCGAAATGTGGTGCAGTGAAATTTAATTGAAAGTTGCTAAGCGGCGGAGCTTCGCAAAAATGCTTCAGTTGTCGGGCGCGCGAGTGTTGAAGCTCATGTGATCCGATGCGAGTGGTCGTCGTCGTCGTTCGCAAAAGCCATTAATCCCACGTATTTTCGTATTTTTACCTGAGATGCGCGCGTACACACATTCGGCTCTAGTTAAATATTTCGCTGACTAGGTCGTGGGCTGAATTGCGAAAAAGAAAAGAAAAGAAAAAACGCTTCAACATACGGGGTCTTATTTTTACGGTTTTATTTATTTCTTGTTAAGTTTTTTTTTTTTTATTTATTTTTGTTATGTTTTTTAACGCTTTAGTCAATGGAATTTTCGCAAAAAAAATTAAGTTTAAATGTGATAAAAAGTGAAACGTACCGCCGCGACCTGCTCTCTCTTTTCTCTCTCTCTCTCTCTCGGCTGACCGGACTTGACGTCTTTTTTCTGGTATGTACCGTTTTGTATTAAGAAAGTTGTTTCTTGAAATCTAAAAATATGTCCGCCCTGCTGTCCGCCTTGTTTCGTTCGGTGGCGACATCTAGTTTCCGCTAGCTGTCGTAAACACAGTTGCCCCCGTGGCGGCCCAGTTCGTTTGGCAGCGCCCCCCCCCCCCAGGACGGTCAGTTTTGTCTTGTCAAAGTCGCCATGCGTGTGTCACGTCACATCTGAAAATAATTTTAAATTAATTTGTTTTTTTTTATGAAGAAATCGAAATGGAATGGCAATGGGGACGTGTGACTCAAGACGCACGACTGGATGTGTCCGGAGCGTCACATTGTCTTGCTGGGTGGGTGGGGGCGGGGGATGGGGCGATCATGTGGGCTGTTTTTTTTTTTTTTTTTTTAATATTTAGTCCTGCGGCAATTGACGGGCAAGGGGAATGTTCCCAGTTTGGACACGTGGTCGCCAATCGGCCGTTACTCTGGTTCACGCGGCTCCTGCCCACGACGGGCTTATCTGTTCTTCTCCGGCAGTAGGGGATGGCTGTATCTTCCTAGATATGACGCAGTTGGGTCCAGTCCACTCGCATCTGGAGAAGGTTAGGTTAGGTTAGGTACGCGTGGTGCTGTCCGTGAGGCACACTTAGACCTCAACGGTCCACAGAATCATCGAATCATCTGGTCCTGTTCGTCCAAACCATTTAGAGCTTGCAATGAAGCGTTGGATTCTCGCGCGACCTTCATTGCGGCAAGATCACCAAGACACGTTGAAAGAAGTAGTAGCTCCAAGATGAGCTTTCCTTCTGGCGGACAGAGCTGGACAAGTACAGAGAAAGGGGGGGACTGCGTCTTCCTCGTTTTCGTCCCGGGCAGCTTCTGCAGAAGTCGTTTGAGAAAAGTCCGAGCCTTTCAGCATGTCGACCTTTAAGACAGTGTCCGGTTAGGACACCGACTGTGGCTGTGATGTTCGCCCCCTTTTGAGCAGTGTCCAGTCTCAGTAGCAGTTTACATGTGGCGAGAGGCGCACCCAGATTCTAATTTACCCGGGGCAAAGTCTGAACGGGGTGGTACCGCCGCGCCGAGCGAGTTTTTCAGCCCTGGAAAATCCCTGTGTCCTGGCATCCATTGTCCGGCCATCATCTACATTCGACGGGGCGACCTTTGATGTTGTCGAGGTCGATTCCAAGGATTTTATCGCCGCTTGGCTGTCTGTGAAAATGCTAAGATCCCTAGTAGACATATTACATTACACCTCAGCCACTGGACAGGGCCTCCTTGATCCGCCATAAGCTCCGCCTGACAGACACAGTCCAGTGGTCCGGAAAGCGGAAAGAGCTGTTGATATTAAGCATTTCAGAGAAAACACCCCACCTACCACGTTTTCAGTTTTGGAGCCGGTCGGACTCCTCCGTTCGTAACCAAGTCCCTTCCTCACTCTTGGCGGGTTGGGATGGCCGTTGAGAAACTTTTTGTCGGAAGTCATAACTGGGTGGGGTGTAGGGTGTGAGTGAGTGAGACAAAACAGGAGCCTTATGTCAATTTGTTGTTGTTTTGCGTGCAAGTGAATGCGACGACGTCCACCTTCAGCTCGACCACTGTTGGTCATCTCCAGTATAAATGTCTCTATGGGTGCGGTTAACCGCTTTGTCGTAAGGCCGTCCACCTGACAACAACACCCTACATGAGTATCGGTCTGATGACGGGACACGTAGAGCCAATGAACTATCCGGGGTTCGCATACCCCATGGCCTTTTTGCATGAGTAAAGCGCAACTGTTGCTTTCCGTACACGTTCCTGAATGTTAGGTTTCCAGTGAAGTTTCCTATCGAAAATAAGACCCAAGTATTTTGCACTATCGGTGAAAACTAGACTGGTACCATTCAGGGAAGGAGGGGGTGGGTCTACGTGAGGAGTTTTGTATTTCCTGGCGAAGAGGACTAATTCTGTTTTGCGTGGGCTCACGCCCAGCCCCTCCCCCCCGCATTCAGAAGCCCAATTAGAAAGAATGGAGAGAGCAATTCACTGAGTGTGTTGATGTGCTTCCCCGAGACAGCAATTGCAACATTGTCAGCATAAGCAATCAGTGGGTGAATATTTGGCATGTCGGCCTTCTCGTGACAGGGAGAATACCAGAACCTCCTTTGGTTTTAATATTTCTCCCCCAACAAGCACAAGCGTCTGTTAGCGACGTTCGCATGGTCTTCAAATGATTCTTCGCCGCATTCCGAGAGAAATGCTCAACCTTCTCCAAACCATTCCAGGTACATCTACCGTCGAAATTGACAGCACCGGTGGCGAATCGCAACCGGCTGAAGTAGTTGTTCCTTTCGCGCAGCCAGTACCAGTGTTGCCGTTACCTTCCGGGACCTCGACCTCATCAACTTGTTCTGCCGCGACGACAGGCAGTTCATCAAACGCGAGTAGCAGTAGTAGTACATTGTCGTCAAGTCAAACTAGTTGCTCGACGATAGCCGTGGAGTCGTCTTCGACGTCCGTAACGACTCCGCCATCGTCCGCAACATCATCTGGTTCATTACCGTCCGCGAGCACCGCTGCCCCCGTCGTTCCTGGCGACGAGGCGGTTCCGAAAGTAGCCGTAGTCACCGCCGCCGCCGATAGCAATAATATTGTAACAGTAACGCCTGCCAGCAAGACGAATAGCAATAACAATCACAACAACAATAACAACTACATTAGTTCTAATTCGAATAGTAAGGCGAAGGAAAAGGTTGGAGCCAGTAGCGGTACGAGTGTGACGAGTACCGGAAGCGGAGCAAGCAGCAGCAGTAGTAAGGATAGCAAAACGAAAGCAGCTGCGTCTTCCTTGAGCAATAGCAGCAGCAACAATAACAGCCCGAGCTACGCTAGTAGTCAAGTGAATAGTGGCAGCCAACGGGAGAAGATGACCTTAAACGAAAAAAATGAAAAGTCTGGATTATCGCAACAAGGAAAAACGACCGCTTCGAGCAGTGGCGCTACCGTTCCGGCGACTATAGATCGCAAGGAACCGGCCCCGAATGCGGTCACGCACGCAAACGGTAACAACAACAACAATAACAGTAATAAGGTGACGGGGACGACGAAAAGCGACAAGAACGAGAACATAATTGCGTTCAAGAGTCAGCCGAAAGCGAAAGAAACCGATACCCCGTTGCCGACCGCGAATAATAACAATAATAACAGTCCGGCCGCGCCAATGCCGGCGCCTGTTTCATTAGTATCGCCAGCAGCAGCAGCACAAGCGGTCGGGTCGGACGTGACAGAGTCTGCCGATATCGCGACAACTGCCGAACAATCCGGCGTGGCCGCTATGGCAGACCGGACAGAAACGACAGCGACAATTACCGATGATCACTTGCACGTGGAATCGACCGGTACGACGGACAGCAATACCGAGCCGGAAGGCTCTGCGGTCAAGTCCGCGCCGGGAACGACCAGCACGGACGATGAGAGCAGCGCCGCCGAATTGGGCGAATCGCTGCACAGTATCGGTGTCGTCCTAGCGGCCGTCGCCGGTGACTCGTCGAGTGCCGACGATGCAAAGAAGATTTTGCCGTCGGAACAACAGTCGGAAGGTACGAGCGATTCGGATGAAATTGTCGACGGTACGAAGATTGCCGAAACCGAGTCACCGAAAACGCCAGCAACAGCGCAAGCTCTTAAAGAGAGTGCCGCCGCTTCAGCAGCTGCACTGCGACAGCAACAATCGTTGATGAACTACAACGAAGGTCAGTGGTCGCCGTTTAATGTGGACGGTAGTAAAACGTACGATCGTCTGCAGTTGCTTTCGCTTCGCGATTCGCCCATGTCGCGAAACATGCCGGAAGTGAACAGTCGAACGGCCCTCATCCTCCAGCAGAGTACACACAATAACAATCAGAACCAGCACTCGCTGCTTCCGTCGTTTGCGTCGAACAAGCGTCCGCAGATGGGTGGCGGTTCCGGCGGAAGCTTGCAAATGGGCGGCCGTGGCGGCGGCATGTCCAATAGTGGCGGCAGCGGCAGTTCCTCGTCGAATACAAATCAATTCCTCAAGCAGACGTCGATGTCGGGCGTGAACAGCAAGTCGAGCAACAAGGGCTCCAAGTCGGGAATGATACACGTTAGCCTGTCGCTGCGCGAGGACGTTAAGCTGAACGAGACGGAGAACGCTTGGCGACCCACTCACCTGGGCTACGATAATAGCATGCCGCAAGACGTTCGCGCCAAAGAGACCCTTTTGCGAAAGGTTCGCGGCATTCTGAACAAGCTGACGCCCGAAAAGTTCGAAATTCTCGTCCAGCAAATCATGAAGCTGCAAATCGACACGGCCGATAAGATCATCGGTGTCATGGAGCTGGTATTCGAGAAGGCCATAGACGAGCCGGCCTTCTCGCTATCGTACGCCCGCCTGTGCCAGAAGCTGATCGAAAGCAAGCTTCAGTCGATCAGACAGGACTCGACTGTGTCCGCGGACGAGGAGAAGGCAACGAATCTGGTCATATTCCGTAGTGCGTTGCTGGACAAGGCACAGCGTGAATTCCAGGACAATGTCCTCGCCCGACAAGCCAAAGAGAACCAACTGAAGCCGACAATCGAAAAGATGAAGGAGTGCAAGGATCCGGACCGGAAGCTCGAACTGAGGGCAACGCTCGAGGAGCAGGAACGCCGGATCCGACGACGATCGGGCGGAACGGTACGATTTATTGGCGAGCTCTTCAAGATTTCGATTCTTAGCCTGAAGGTTACGCGCGACTGTATCTCGGATCTGCTCGATCCGAACTCGGAAGACAAGCTCGAGTGCCTGTGCAAGCTGTTGACAACGGTCGGCAAGCAATTGGAACAGACGCCGCCCAATAATCTGGAGGCAACGATCAAAACGATGAAGATGATTGTCGATCGGAAGATCTATTCGAAAATAAGCAGTCGGGTTCGTTTCATGCTGCAGGACGTGATCGATTTGCGCAACGACAAGTGGATATCGAAACGGAGCGAAGTGCCCAAGACAATGGAGCAAATTCAGAAGGAGGCAGAAACTGAACAGATGAACAATCAAATGCTAAACTATAATGTTATGTCGAACAAGAAGGACGATCGGCGATACGGTGGAGGAGGAGGAGGTGGTGGCGGCGGCGGTGGCGGTAATGGTGGTGGCGGTTCTGGAAGCGGAAATGGTGGAGGTGGCGGCGGCATGTCGTCCGGTGGTGGCGGATCTGGAGGCGGAGGAAACTACAATAAAACTAACAGTGATACGTGGTATATGCAGACATCTAAGGGCAATCGGGCTGTGGATGCAAACAAGCTAGGTCACATGGTAAGACGAGAAACGATTTGGTTTTGTTCGAATAGTTGTAGCAACGCAATTTTGTTTTTTTTTTTAACTTCCACAGATCAGTTGCGGTAACGAGAACCCAACGAAACTTGGCGCTAGCTCACAATTTCAATGGAATCCCGGTGCAGGATTGAATCATGGCGCCGCCAAATCGACCATAACGACGACAACATCGAATTCATTTGCCGCTCTGTCGAGTCTCGATTCGAACAAGGGTAGTACGGGACCACGGAATAAGGGTTCGTACAATAAAGGTTCGATGGAACGAGACAGACAAGGTATGTATGGAGGGGAGGGAGATCCGGTGTTTGTTCTAATAATATTCCGTTGATTCTAGATGGTCCACATTCGCGTACTGGTTCCGCTCACGGTTCACGCGAGAACTCATCGTCGCGAAGTGCTGTCCGCGGATCAAACACTTCCCGATCAACTAGTCATACTACCTACAATAGTTCGTCGCAGGCTCCGTTACGTGCTTCGAGCGGTAGTAAACCGTCATCGCTATCGGAACTTCGTGGTACCGGAAGCGAACGGGATCGAGGTATGGATCGTGAACGTGATCGTGATCGCGGTATGGATCGCGAACGTGATCGTGATAGTCGCGAACAGACGACGCAACAGGTTGCGATCGTTTCGTCGTATAACGACGATGACGATACGGTAAATCGTCTCATTAAGGAGATGGTAACAAAGGCCTACGAACAAGTTTTGGACGAGTGTCCCACTTTGATGAGTCGCTTTCCGGAAAAGTCACGATCGAAATTTTTCTTTAATATTCTCTGCGAATATTTGCATTTAGCCGATACGAAACCGATGCATCGAAAAATTTTATCGCAAGTTTTTCAACTGCTATTCAAACATAATCTAGTTACGGTCGAAGATTTCGTTGCGGGTTACGCGGAATATTCGAAAATAGCTTATGAAATTTTGATCGATGTGCCGGAGGCATGGACTGCAATATTTCAATTTGCCTGTAAGTTTGATTTGATTTGCGTTACCTGAACTGTGTTTTAACTTGGCTTTTCCGTATTCATTTTCAGTTCCGTTAGTTTACAATAAAATCATAACCGTACGAGATTTATGGAATGATGAAATTGATCAGTCTTTGGCCAAGAAATACATTCATGATTTGATAGTGTATTGTACGAAGGAATTCGGTCCCAATTGGACCAGACAAATGTGGCGTACTAGTGAATATAAATGGTCCGACTTTATGGAAGAGAGTGATGTCGAGCAGTTCATTAAGGACTCGGTATGGTCAAAACTTTTCTTTAATAAATCGGATAATAGTTGACACCCCCCCCCCCCCCCCCCCCCGTTCCTTTTATTATTTAGAAATTCGAGTTTATTGAAAATAAAGATTTAGCAACGCCGATTTTCGAAAAAATGGACATAAACAAAGTGATGGAACGCATCAAGGACTTGCTTCACGACGGCTGTAATAAAGAATTTATTATGGACTACATAAATGTAAGTGCAACTTACTTTTTACTATCAAATAGCCCACTAATTTCTTTTCTTCTCGCCTTAAGGGTAATACAGCAACGATAGATCGGGGTTTTGTACGTGCCCTTACAACAACTGTCTGCGAATTTGCTATCAAACCAACAAATTATAAGTTGGATAAAAAAGCATTCATGGACGTATGCGTTCCGCTACTCCATCGTTACATCGATTCGGTAGAAGAGCTAGAGTTGGAATGTCTTTATGCAATACAGGTGCTCATTTGTCGATTGGAACATCCGTCAGGTAATTCTATTAGCTATAATATGAGCCGAGTTCAGGGACAACATGATCATTTTAAACTTTGTTTGGCAGGTCTTCTCAGTGATTTATTCGTAGAACTATACGATCGCGAGGTCATAACATGTGAATCGTTCATAAAGTGGAGAGATTCGAAAGAGGAACCGGCTGGAAAAGGTAAAATAATTCGAAATAAGCTCTGAACGAACGGAATAACATATTGTTGTTTGTTTTTTTTTTTTTTTTTTTTTTTCTTGCACGTTTTCAGGTGTAGCAGTTAAAGGACTTAATCAATTCTTTCATCATATTTTAACCGCTGAAACTAGTGATGAAAATAATTAACAATCGAAATTATTATCCGCGCTAGAACAGTTCAAAATCATAGGAGAACTCAACTGCTAATTTTATTATGTTCGAAATACATCAAGAAAATTGTCTTTTCGTATAATATTAATTAATATATATACAAACATTATGAAATGATAATTTATTCAACAAAGCAATAGTTTTGATATCAAAATCAAGAAACTGCAAAAATAGATAGATTCTAAAATAGAAATTTTGTAATACTAAAAAGAAAAAAACAAAAAAAAAAAAAAAAAAATTATTAAATAATTGGAAAACAATGAATTAAGCGAGCGAAAAGAAAAAAGAAGAAAAAAAAACCGGTCAGAATAGAATTTGAGATTTATGGTGGTGCCCTACCTCTCATTTATTTAAAACTATAATTTCAATTAACCACTTCCAAAACAAGAATCTTGCAAATAAGTTAGCGCATTACCTTTTTTTTTTTTTTTTTGTTTAAGAAATAAGCTACAAACCGAATAGCCAATCAGCTAATCGTGCAAACAAGACTTTGACTTCAAAAAAAAAACAAAGAAAGTTTTGGCTATAAAATATCTCTTGTATAATTTACTAATCTCTTTTTTTTTATTATTATTGTGTATATATATATATATATATATTTAACTGTTTCATATGTACGTCAGATTCAAAAAAGAATATAAATGAAATCGATTGAATTTATTATAAAAACGAAAATGGGTTTGAACACATTTCACATAAAAATTTAACGTAAAGTACGGGGGATTTAGTAAGTAACGTCCAAACATGTCGTCGTGTCCTGCGGGTGTATATTTGAATTGAAAATACACCGTAGAGTATTAAATATAAATGCTTAATTGAGTTTACGTGTCCGTAAAAGACTGCCGGTCATAATTTTGATTTATCTTCAGGTTTTTTTCTTTATTTTTTTTTTTTTTATTCTTCTTATACCAGTTAAAAAAAAAAAAAAATGAAATTATTACTTTGGCATAACAAATGTGATAGTTTTTAACTGTAATTTTTTTTTTTTTGCTATTGTTCTTTTTAAATGTTTTTGTTTTTGTTAATCCTTTTCGTTTCGATTTGTAACTGTAATTTTGCATACTTTTGCGCCAAAGATCAGATATTGTTCACGGTACACTCGGATCATAAATTTGTGTCGTTTGAAAAGGCCCCGGAGGAGACTTTGGTGGGCCGGGAAGGGGGGGGGGGGGGGGTAGAAACTGAAAAACTTAGCGAAAGTGGTGCTTGGTGTGCACACTCGGTTTTTCTTTTTTGTTTTTGCTTAAACCCGATCGATGTAAGGGTGTAGGGAGCGATTAGCTTAATGTTTTCCTTTTATAAAAATTGTAAATAGTAATTGTAGCATTATAAGAACAAAGGAAAGAAGTTGACTGGAAATATTACCGAGTGTTTAAAAACCCGCTTTTTCTTTTTTTTTTATTCAATCAATACATTTATAGATTATCCAAGGATATTTTGGGTGAGAAAAACGCAAGGTATGTTTGTTTTTGCTGTGTCGGTCGTCCCTAGTTTTTATTTGTAAAGGGTCGTGAGGGTTTTTGTTTTTGTTCTTAAAGAAAATATTTCCATACCGTCACTTGCCGGTTGCGCGCGCAGCTTCACTTCGTAGGCAATTTAATAAATTTATGTTTGTTGCTTCTTTCGCGGTTTACTGTTCAACTCCTTCGATCGTAAATACCATCCGAGAAATTGCAGAAGGCTCCCGCGAATAGTTTTCTTTTAATTTTTTTTTTTGTTTGTAAATAAATGAAAGAAGAAAATGTTTTAAACAAAACAAAAAAAAAATTCAATATCAGATTAAGAAATTAATATAAATTACTATATATTTAACTTTTATATAAACAAGAAGTTGCTGTGTTTGAAAAAGAAAGGAACGTCTTGATTTTTTTTTTTTATACATAAAGGAAAAAAAGACAAGCGGCGATTCAATTATAATAATCCCTTGTACGTCGTAGTAACTATACAAATAAACTGTTTTTCTTATTTTTTTTTGTATATATCTTGTAAATTTAAATTCATCTAATGGAAAATATTTCTCCAACTTCAAATCAAATGCGAATTATTGTTTTATTTTTAGTTGGTTTAATTGTGTTACTTTCATCCGTTCGTTTTTCCGTTATGTAAATATTTTTACAGGAATTTTATTATTAATTTGATTGTAAGCTATGAGTAAACAAATATTGAGAATTAAATATGAAATCTATTGTAAGTGTTTGAAAGGCATTAAATCGAAACTTATATATTTCTCAATATAAAAAAAAAAATCAAAAAAAAAATCTGATAGAAATAAAGAAATTAATTTATAAAAAAAGAAAAAACTAAACAAAAAAAAAAAACTGCAAAGATATTTCGATTTTGAGATGAGAACGGAGACAGGATCAAACAAACAGTACTAAAAAAAATTATGTAAGCATAAAATAAACTATGTAAATAAAGCAGAAGAAGAAGAATCAATTGCATTTTGATTTTCTGGTCGTCGTGTTTATGAAATGAATGAAACGGGGGAGCGCAACAGCTGCTCAAAACTGCAAACCAAAATGAAATCCGATCAAAATTGGAGGAAATGCGCGAAATTCCCAAGGGGGTACCCTTGGGGAGTTTTTAATCGAAAAAGATCGAATTTTGGAGTTGTGGCGCTCCACAGTTTCGACCAGCACCGCCTCATTTTTGAAAAAGGATCTGGATCCAAAAAAGGGATCCGGTTCCAAAAAAGGATCCGGATCCAAAAAAGGATCCAGATTCAAAAAAGGATCCGGATCCCGACTAATTAAATTTAAACTAGTCTGTGGCCTTGCTAACTCCTTTCGACGTCACAGGGCGCGATTCTTCGTGCAGAATTAAAATAGGGTCCCAACTAATTAAATTTAAACTAGTCTGTGGCCTTGCTAACTCCATTCGACGTCACAGGGCGCGATTCTTCGTTCAGAATTAAAATAGGGTCCCAACTAATTAAATTTACACTAGTCTGTGGCCTTGCTAACTCCACTGGACGTCACAGGGCGCGATTCTTCGTTCAGATTTAAAATAGGGTCCCGACTAATTAAATTTAAACTAGTCTGTGTCCTTGCTAGTCTGTGTCCTTGCTAACTCCATTCGACGTCACAGGGCGCGATTCTTCGTTCAGAATTAAAATAGGGTCCCAACTAATTAAATTTACACTAGTCTGTGGCCTTGCTAACTCCACTGGACGTCACAGGGCGCGATTCTTCGTTCAGATTTAAAATAGGGTCCCGACTAATTAAATTTAAACTAGTCTGTGTCCTTGCTAGTCTGTGTCCTTGCTAACTCCATTCGACGTCACAGGGCGCGATTCTTCGTTCAGAATTAAAATAGGGTCCCAACTAATTAAATTTACACTAGTCTGTGGCCTTGCTAACTCCACTGGACGTCACAGGGCGCGATTCTTCGTTCAGAATTAAAATAGGGTCCCGACTAATTAAATTTAAACTAGTCTGTGTCCTTGCTAACTCCATTCGACGTCACAGGGCGCGATTCTTCAATCAGAATTAAAATAGGGTCCCGACTAATTAAATTTAAACTAGTCTGTGGCCTTGCTAGTCTGTGTCCTTGCTAACTCCATTCGACGTCACAGGGCGCGATTCTTCGTTCAGATTTAAAATAGGGTCCCGACTAATTAAATTTAAACTAGTCTGTGTCCTTGCTAGTCTGTGTCCTTGCTAACTCCATTCGACGTCACAGGGCGCGATTCTTCGTTCAGAATTAAAATAGGGTCCCAACTAATTAAATTTACACTAGTCTGTGGCCTTGCTAACTCCACTGGACGTCACAGGGCGCGATTCTTCGTTCAGATTTAAAATAGGGTCCCGACTAATTAAATTTAAACTAGTCTGTGTCCTTGCTAGTCTGTGTCCTTGCTAACTCCATTCGACGTCACAGGGCGCGATTCTTCGTTCAGAATTAAAATAGGGTCCCAACTAATTAAATTTACACTAGTCTGTGTCCTTGCTAGTCTGTGTCCTTGCTAACTCCATTCGACGTCACAGGGCGCGATTCTTCGTTCAGAATTAAAATAGGGTCCCAACTAATTAAATTTACACTAGTCTGTGGCCTTGCTAACTCCACTGGACGTCACAGGGCGCGATTCTTCGTTCAGATTTAAAATAGGGTCCCGACTAATTAAATTTAAACTAGTCTGTGTCCTTGCTAGTCTGTGTCCTTGCTAACTCCATTCGACGTCACAGGGCGCGATTCTTCGTTCAGAATTAAAATAGGGTCCCAACTAATTAAATTTACACTAGTCTGTGGCCTTGCTAACTCCACTGGACGTCACAGGGCGCGATTCTTCGTTCAGATTTAAAATAGGGTCCCGACTAATTAAATTTAAACTAGTCTGTGTCCTTGCTAGTCTGTGTCCTTGCTAACTCCATTCGACGTCACAGGGCGCGATTCTTCGTTCAGAATTAAAATAGGGTCCCAACTAATTAAATTTACACTAGTCTGTGGCCTTGCTAACTCCACTGGACGTCACAGGGCGCGATTCTTCGTTCAGAATTAAAATAGGGTCCCAACTAATTAAATTTACACTAGTCTGTGGCCTTGCTAACTCCACTGGACGTCACAGGGCGCGATTCTTCGTTCAGATTTAAAATAGGGTCCCGACTAATTAAATTTAAACTAGTCTGTGTCCTTGCTAGTCTGTGTCCTTGCTAACTCCATTCGACGTCACAGGGCGCGATTCTTCGTTCAGAATTAAAATAGGGTCCCAACTAATTAAATTTACACTAGTCTGTGGCCTTGCTAACTCCACTGGACGTCACAGGGCGCGATTCTTCGTTCAGAATTAAAATAGGGTCCCGACTAATTAAATTTAAACTAGTCTGTGTCCTTGCTAGTCTGTGTCCTTGCTAACTCCATTCGACGTCACAGGGCGCGATTCTTCAATCAGAATTAAAATAGGGTCCCGACTAATTAAATTTAAACTAGTCTGTGGCCTTGCTAGTCTGTGTCCTTGCTAACTCCATTCGACGTCACAGGGCGCGATTCTTCGTTCAGAATTAAAATAGGGTCCCAACTAATTAAATTTACACTAGTCTGTGGCCTTGCTAACTCCACTGGACGTCACAGGGCGCGATTCTTCGTTCAGATTTAAAATAGGGTCCCGACTAATTAAATTTAAACTAGTCTGTGTCCTTGCTAGTCTGTGTCCTTGCTAACTCCATTCGACGTCACAGGGCGCGATTCTTCGTTCAGAATTAAAATAGGGTCCCAACTAATTAAATTTACACTAGTCTGTGGCCTTGCTAACTCCACTGGACGTCACAGGGCGCGATTCTTCGTTCAGATTTAAAATAGGGTCCCGACTAATTAAATTTAAACTAGTCTGTGTCCTTGCTAGTCTGTGTCCTTGCTAACTCCATTCGACGTCACAGGGCGCGATTCTTCGTTCAGAATTAAAATAGGGTCCCAACTAATTAAATTTACACTAGTCTGTGGCCTTGCTAACTCCACTGGACGTCACAGGGCGCGATTCTTCGTTCAGATTTAAAATAGGGTCCCGACTAATTAAATTTAAACTAGTCTGTGTCCTTGCTAGTCTGTGTCCTTGCTAACTCCATTCGACGTCACAGGGCGCGATTCTTCGTTCAGAATTAAAATAGGGTCCCAACTAATTAAATTTACACTAGTCTGTGGCCTTGCTAACTCCACTGGACGTCACAGGGCGCGATTCTTCGTTCAGATTTAAAATAGGGTCCCGACTAATTAAATTTAAACTAGTCTGTGTCCTTGCTAGTCTGTGTCCTTGCTAACTCCATTCGACGTCACAGGGCGCGATTCTTCGTTCAGAATTAAAATAGGGTCCCAACTAATTAAATTTACACTAGTCTGTGGCCTTGCTAACTCCACTGGACGTCACAGGGCGCGATTCTTCGTTCAGATTTAAAATAGGGTCCCGACTAATTAAATTTAAACTAGTCTGTGTCCTTGCTAGTCTGTGTCCTTGCTAACTCCATTCGACGTCACAGGGCGCGATTCTTCAATCAGAATTAAAATAGGGTCCCGACTAATTAAATTTAAACTAGTCTGTGGCCTTGCTAGTCTGTGTCCTTGCTAACTCCATTCGACGTCACAGGGCGCGATTCTTCGTTCAGATTTAAAATAGGGTCCCGACCAATTAAATTTAAACTAGTCTGTGTCCTTGCTAGTCTGTGTCCTTGCTAACTCCATTCGACGTCACAGGGCGCGATTCTTCAATCAGAATTAAAATAGGGTCCCGACTAATTAAATTTAAACTAGTCTGTGTCCTTGCTAGTCTGTGTCCTTGCTAACTCCATTCGACGTCACAGGGCGCGATTCTTCAATCAGAATTAAAATAGGGTCCCGACTAATTAAATTTAAACTAGTCTGTGGCCTTGCTAGTCTGTGTCCTTGCTAACTCCATTCGACGTCACAGGGCGCGATTCTTCGTTCAGAATTAAAATAGGGTCCCAACTAATTAAATTTACACTAGTCTGTGGCCTTGCTAACTCCACTGGACGTCACAGGGCGCGATTCTTCGTTCAGATTTAAAATAGGGTCCCGACTAATTAAATTTAAACTAGTCTGTGTCCTTGCTAGTCTGTGTCCTTGCTAACTCCATTCGACGTCACAGGGCGCGATTCTTCGTTCAGAATTAAAATAGGGTCCCAACTAATTAAATTTACACTAGTCTGTGGCCTTGCTAACTCCACTGGACGTCACAGGGCGCGATTCTTCGTTCAGAATTAAAATAGGGTCCCGACTAATTAAATTTAAACTAGTCTGTGTCCTTGCTAACTCCATTCGACGTCACAGGGCGCGATTCTTCAATCAGAATTAAAATAGGGTCCCGACTAATTAAATTTAAACTAGTCTGTGGCCTTGCTAGTCTGTGTCCTTGCTAACTCCATTCGACGTCACAGGGCGCGATTCTTCGTTCAGATTTAAAATAGGGTCCCGACTAATTAAATTTAAACTAGTCTGTGTCCTTGCTAGTCTGTGTCCTTGCTAACTCCATTCGACGTCACAGGGCGCGATTCTTCGTTCAGAATTAAAATAGGGTCCCAACTAATTAAATTTACACTAGTCTGTGGCCTTGCTAACTCCACTGGACGTCACAGGGCGCGATTCTTCGTTCAGATTTAAAATAGGGTCCCGACTAATTAAATTTAAACTAGTCTGTGTCCTTGCTAGTCTGTGTCCTTGCTAACTCCATTCGACGTCACAGGGCGCGATTCTTCGTTCAGAATTAAAATAGGGTCCCAACTAATTAAATTTACACTAGTCTGTGGCCTTGCTAACTCCACTGG
This sequence comes from Beris chalybata, assembly GCA_949128065.1. NCBI lineage: Eukaryota > Metazoa > Arthropoda > Insecta > Diptera > Stratiomyidae > Beris > Beris chalybata. The sequence goes on from OX421898.1 coordinate 9,350,696, forward strand.
ACGTCACAGGGCGCGATTCTTCGTTCAGAATTAAAATAGGGTCCCAACTAATTAAATTTACACTAGTCTGTGGCCTTGCTAACTCCACTGGACGTCACAGGGCGCGATTCTTCGTTCAGATTTAAAATAGGGTCCCGACTAATTAAATTTAAACTAGTCTGTGTCCTTGCTAGTCTGTGTCCTTGCTAACTCCATTCGACGTCACAGGGCGCGATTCTTCGTTCAGAATTAAAATAGGGTCCCAACTAATTAAATTTACACTAGTCTGTGGCCTTGCTAACTCCACTGGACGTCACAGGGCGCGATTCTTCGTTCAGATTTAAAATAGGGTCCCGACTAATTAAATTTAAACTAGTCTGTGTCCTTGCTAGTCTGTGTCCTTGCTAACTCCATTCGACGTCACAGGGCGCGATTCTTCGTTCAGAATTAAAATAGGGTCCCAACTAATTAAATTTACACTAGTCTGTGGCCTTGCTAACTCCACTGGACGTCACAGGGCGCGATTCTTCGTTCAGAATTAAAATAGGGTCCCGACTAATTAAATTTAAACTAGTCTGTGTCCTTGCTAACTCCATTCGACGTCACAGGGCGCGATTCTTCGTTCAGAATTAAAATAGGGTCCCAACTAATTAAATTTACACTAGTCTGTGGCCTTGCTAACTCCACTGGACGTCACAGGGCGCGATTCTTCGTTCAGATTTAAAATAGGGTCCCGACTAATTAAATTTAAACTAGTCTGTGTCCTTGCTAGTCTGTGTCCTTGCTAACTCCATTCGACGTCACAGGGCGCGATTCTTCAATCAGAATTAAAATAGGGTCCCGACTAATTAAATTTAAACTAGTCTGTGGCCTTGCTAGTCTGTGTCCTTGCTAACTCCATTCGACGTCACAGGGCGCGATTCTTCGTTCAGATTTAAAATAGGGTCCCGACTAATTAAATTTAAACTAGTCTGTGGCCTTGCTAGTCTGTGTCCTTGCTAACTCCATTCGACGTCACAGGGCGCGATTCTTCAATCAGAATTAAAATAGGGTCCCGACTAATTAAATTTAAACTAGTCTGTGGCCTTGCTAGTCTGTGTCCTTGCTAACTCCATTCGACGTCACAGGGCGCGATTCTTCGTTCAGAATTAAAATAGGGTCCCAACTAATTAAATTTACACTAGTCTGTGGCCTTGCTAACTCCACTGGACGTCACAGGGCGCGATTCTTCGTTCAGATTTAAAATAGGGTCCCGACTAATTAAATTTAAACTAGTCTGTGTCCTTGCTAGTCTGTGTCCTTGCTAACTCCATTCGACGTCACAGGGCGCGATTCTTCAATCAGAATTAAAATAGGGTCCCGACTAATTAAATTTAAACTAGTCTGTGGCCTTGCTAGTCTGTGTCCTTGCTAACTCCATTCGACGTCACAGGGCGCGATTCTTCGTTCAGAATTAAAATAGGGTCCCAACTAATTAAATTTACACTAGTCTGTGGCCTTGCTAACTCCACTGGACGTCACAGGGCGCGATTCTTCGTTCAGATTTAAAATAGGGTCCCGACTAATTAAATTTAAACTAGTCTGTGTCCTTGCTAGTCTGTGTCCTTGCTAACTCCATTCGACGTCACAGGGCGCGATTCTTCGTTCAGAATTAAAATAGGGTCCCAACTAATTAAATTTACACTAGTCTGTGGCCTTGCTAACTCCACTGGACGTCACAGGGCGCGATTCTTCGTTCAGATTTAAAATAGGGTCCCGACTAATTAAATTTAAACTAGTCTGTGTCCTTGCTAGTCTGTGTCCTTGCTAACTCCATTCGACGTCACAGGGCGCGATTCTTCAATCAGAATTAAAATAGGGTCCCGACTAATTAAATTTAAACTAGTCTGTGGCCTTGCTAGTCTGTGTCCTTGCTAACTCCATTCGACGTCACAGGGCGCGATTCTTCGTTCAGAATTAAAATAGGGTCCCAACTAATTAAATTTACACTAGTCTGTGGCCTTGCTAACTCCACTGGACGTCACAGGGCGCGATTCTTCGTTCAGATTTAAAATAGGGTCCCGACTAATTAAATTTAAACTAGTCTGTGTCCTTGCTAGTCTGTGTCCTTGCTAACTCCATTCGACGTCACAGGGCGCGATTCTTCGTTCAGAATTAAAATAGGGTCCCAACTAATTAAATTTACACTAGTCTGTGGCCTTGCTAACTCCACTGGACGTCACAGGGCGCGATTCTTCGTTCAGATTTAAAATAGGGTCCCGACTAATTAAATTTAAACTAGTCTGTGTCCTTGCTAGTCTGTGTCCTTGCTAACTCCATTCGACGTCACAGGGCGCGATTCTTCAATCAGAATTAAAATAGGGTCCCGACTAATTAAATTTAAACTAGTCTGTGGCCTTGCTAGTCTGTGTCCTTGCTAACTCCATTCGACGTCACAGGGCGCGATTCTTCGTTCAGAATTAAAATAGGGTCCCAACTAATTAAATTTACACTAGTCTGTGGCCTTGCTAACTCCACTGGACGTCACAGGGCGCGATTCTTCGTTCAGATTTAAAATAGGGTCCCGACTAATTAAATTTAAACTAGTCTGTGTCCTTGCTAGTCTGTGTCCTTGCTAACTCCATTCGACGTCACAGGGCGCGATTCTTCAATCAGAATTAAAATAGGGTCCCGACTAATTAAATTTAAACTAGTCTGTGGCCTTGCTAGTCTGTGTCCTTGCTAACTCCATTCGACGTCACAGGGCGCGATTCTTCGTTCAGAATTAAAATAGGGTCCCAACTAATTAAATTTACACTAGTCTGTGGCCTTGCTAACTCCACTGGACGTCACAGGGCGCGATTCTTCGTTCAGATTTAAAATAGGGTCCCGACTAATTAAATTTAAACTAGTCTGTGTCCTTGCTAGTCTGTGTCCTTGCTAACTCCATTCGACGTCACAGGGCGCGATTCTTCGTTCAGAATTAAAATAGGGTCCCAACTAATTAAATTTACACTAGTCTGTGGCCTTGCTAACTCCACTGGACGTCACAGGGCGCGATTCTTCGTTCAGATTTAAAATAGGGTCCCGACTAATTAAATTTAAACTAGTCTGTGTCCTTGCTAGTCTGTGTCCTTGCTAACTCCATTCGACGTCACAGGGCGCGATTCTTCAATCAGAATTAAAATAGGGTCCCGACTAATTAAATTTAAACTAGTCTGTGGCCTTGCTAGTCTGTGTCCTTGCTAACTCCATTCGACGTCACAGGGCGCGATTCTTCGTTCAGATTTAAAATAGGGTCCCGACTAATTAAATTTAAACTAGTCTGTGTCCTTGCTAGTCTGTGTCCTTGCTAACTCCATTCGACGTCACAGGGCGCGATTCTTCAATCAGAATTAAAATAGGGTCCCGACTAATTAAATTTAAACTAGTCTGTGTCCTTGCTAGTCTGTGTCCTTGCTAACTCCATTCGACTTCACAGGGCGCGATTCTTCAATCAGAATTAAAATAGGGTCCCGACTAATTAAATTTAAACTAGTCTGTGTCCTTGCTAGTCTGTGTCCTTGCTAACTCCATTCGACGTCACAGGGCGCGATTCTTCGTTCAGAATTAAAATAGGGTCCCAACTAATTAAATTTACACTAGTCTGTGGCCTTGCTAACTCCACTGGACGTCACAGGGCGCGATTCTTCGTTCAGATTTAAAATAGGGTCCCGACTAATTAAATTTAAACTAGTCTGTGTCCTTGCTAGTCTGTGTCCTTGCTAACTCCATTCGACGTCACAGGGCGCGATTCTTCAATCAGAATTAAAATAGGGTCCCGACTAATTAAATTTAAACTAGTCTGTGTCCTTGCTAGTCTGTGTCCTTGCTAACTCCATTCGACGTCACAGGGCGCGATTCTTCGTTCAGAATTAAAATAGGGTCCCAACTAATTAAATTTACACTAGTCTGTGGCCTTGCTAACTCCACTGGACGTCACAGGGCGCGATTCTTCGTTCAGATTTAAAATAGGGTCCCGACTAATTAAATTTAAACTAGTCTGTGTCCTTGCTAGTCTGTGTCCTTGCTAACTCCATTCGACGTCACAGGGCGCGATTCTTCAATCAGAATTAAAATAGGGTCCCGACTAATTAAATTTAAACTAGTCTGTGTCCTTGCTAGTCTGTGTCCTTGCTAACTCCATTCGACGTCACAGGGCGCGATTCTTCGTTCAGAATTAAAATAGGGTCCCAACTAATTAAATTTACACTAGTCTGTGGCCTTGCTAACTCCACTGGACGTCACAGGGCGCGATTCTTCGTTCAGATTTAAAATAGGGTCCCGACTAATTAAATTTAAACTAGTCTGTGTCCTTGCTAGTCTGTGTCCTTGCTAACTCCATTCGACGTCACAGGGCGCGATTCTTCGTTCAGAATTAAAATAGGGTCCCAACTAATTAAATTTACACTAGTCTGTGGCCTTGCTAACTCCACTGGACGTCACAGGGCGCGATTCTTCGTTCAGATTTAAAATAGGGTCCCGACTAATTAAATTTAAACTAGTCTGTGTCCTTGCTAGTCTGTGTCCTTGCTAACTCCATTCGACGTCACAGGGCGCGATTCTTCAATCAGAATTAAAATAGGGTCCCGACTAATTAAATTTAAACTAGTCTGTGGCCTTGCTAGTCTGTGTCCTTGCTAACTCCATTCGACGTCACAGGGCGCGATTCTTCGTTCAGAATTAAAATAGGGTCCCAACTAATTAAATTTACACTAGTCTGTGGCCTTGCTAACTCCACTGGACGTCACAGGGCGCGATTCTTCGTTCAGATTTAAAATAGGGTCCCGACTAATTAAATTTAAACTAGTCTGTGTCCTTGCTAGTCTGTGTCCTTGCTAACTCCATTCGACGTCACAGGGCGCGATTCTTCAATCAGAATTAAAATAGGGTCCCGACTAATTAAATTTAAACTAGTCTGTGTCCTTGCTAGTCTGTGTCCTTGCTAACTCCATTCGACGTCACAGGGCGCGATTCTTCGTTCAGAATTAAAATAGGGTCCCAACTAATTAAATTTACACTAGTCTGTGGCCTTGCTAACTCCACTGGACGTCACAGGGCGCGATTCTTCGTTCAGATTTAAAATAGGGTCCCGACTAATTAAATTTAAACTAGTCTGTGTCCTTGCTAGTCTGTGTCCTTGCTAACTCCATTCGACGTCACAGGGCGCGATTCTTCGTTCAGAATTAAAATAGGGTCCCAACTAATTAAATTTACACTAGTCTGTGGCCTTGCTAACTCCACTGGACGTCACAGGGCGCGATTCTTCGTTCAGATTTAAAATAGGGTCCCGACTAATTAAATTTAAACTAGTCTGTGTCCTTGCTAGTCTGTGTCCTTGCTAACTCCATTCGACGTCACAGGGCGCGATTCTTCAATCAGAATTAAAATAGGGTCCCGACTAATTAAATTTAAACTAGTCTGTGTCCTTGCTAGTCTGTGTCCTTGCTAACTCCATTCGACGTCACAGGGCGCGATTCTTCGTTCAGATTTAAAATAGGGTCCCGACTAATTAAATTTAAACTAGTCTGTGTCCTTGCTAGTCTGTGTCCTTGCTAACTCCATTCGACGTCACAGGGCGCGATTCTTCAATCAGAATTAAAATAGGGTCCCGACTAATTAAATTTAAACTAGTCTGTGTCCTTGCTAGTCTGTGTCCTTGCTAACTCCATTCGACGTCACAGGGCGCGATTCTTCGTTCAGAATTAAAATAGGGTCCCAACTAATTAAATTTACACTAGTCTGTGGCCTTGCTAACTCCACTGGACGTCACAGGGCGCGATTCTTCGTTCAGATTTAAAATAGGGTCCCGACTAATTAAATTTAAACTAGTCTGTGTCCTTGCTAGTCTGTGTCCTTGCTAACTCCATTCGACGTCACAGGGCGCGATTCTTCGTTCAGAATTAAAATAGGGTCCCAACTAATTAAATTTACACTAGTCTGTGGCCTTGCTAACTCCACTGGACGTCACAGGGCGCGATTCTTCGTTCAGAATTAAAATAGGGTCCCAACTAATTAAATTTACACTAGTCTGTGGCCTTGCTAACTCCACTGGACGTCACAGGGCGCGATTCTTCGTTCAGAATTAAAATAGGGTCCCAACTAATTAAATTTACACTAGTCTGTGGCCTTGCTAACTCCACTGGACGTCACAGGGCGCGATTCTTCGTTCAGATTTAAAATAGGGTCCCGACTAATTAAATTTAAACTAGTCTGTGTCCTTGCTAGTCTGTGTCCTTGCTAACTCCATTCGACGTCACAGGGCGCGATTCTTCGTGCAGAATTAAAATAGGGTCCCAACTAATTAAATTTAAACTAGTCTGTGGCCTTGCTAACTCCATTCGACGTCACAGGGCGCGATTCTTCGTTCAGAATTAAAATAGGGTCCCAACTAATTAAATTTACACTAGTCTGTGGCCTTGCTAACTCCACTGGACGTCACAGGGCGCGATTCTTCGTTCAGAATTAAAATAGGGTCCCAACTAATTAAATTTACACTAGTCTGTGGCCTTGCTAACTCCACTGGACGTCACAGGGCGCGATTCTTCGTTCAGATTTAAAATAGGGTCCCGACTAATTAAATTTAAACTAGTCTGTGTCCTTGCTAGTCTGTGTCCTTGCTAACTCCATTCGACGTCACAGGGCGCGATTCTTCGTTCAGAATTAAAATAGGGTCCCAACTAATTAAATTTACACTAGTCTGTGGCCTTGCTAACTCCACTGGACGTCACAGGGCGCGATTCTTCGTTCAGAATTAAAATAGGGTCCCAACTAATTAAATTTACACTAGTCTGTGGCCTTGCTAACTCCACTGGACGTCACAGGGCGCGATTCTTCGTTCAGATTTAAAATAGGGTCCCGACTAATTAAATTTAAACTAGTCTGTGTCCTTGCTAGTCTGTGTCCTTGCTAACTCCATTCGACGTCACAGGGCGCGATTCTTCGTTCAGAATTAAAATAGGGTCCCAACTAATTAAATTTACACTAGTCTGTGGCCTTGCTAACTCCACTGGACGTCACAGGGCGCGATTCTTCGTTCAGATTTAAAATAGGGTCCCGACTAATTAAATTTAAACTAGTCTGTGTCCTTGCTAGTCTGTGTCCTTGCTAACTCCATTCGACGTCACAGGGCGCGATTCTTCGTTCAGAATTAAAATAGGGTCCCAACTAATTAAATTTACACTAGTCTGTGGCCTTGCTAACTCCACTGGACGTCACAGGGCGCGATTCTTCGTTCAGAATTAAAATAGGGTCCCGACTAATTAAATTTAAACTAGTCTGTGTCCTTGCTAACTCCATTCGACGTCACAGGGCGCGATTCTTCAATCAGAATTAAAATAGGGTCCCGACTAATTAAATTTAAACTAGTCTGTGTCCTTGCTAGTCTGTGGCCTTGCTAACTCCATTCGACGTCACAGGGCGCGATTCTTCGTTCAGATTTAAAATAGGGTCCCGACTAATTAAATTTAAACTAGTCTGTGTCCTTGCTAGTCTGTGTCCTTGCTAACTCCATTCGACGTCACAGGGCGCGATTCTTCGTTCAGAATTAAAATAGGGTCCCAACTAATTAAATTTACACTAGTCTGTGGCCTTGCTAACTCCACTGGACGTCACAGGGCGCGATTCTTCGTTCAGAATTAAAATAGGGTCCCGACTAATTAAATTTAAACTAGTCTGTGTCCTTGCTAACTCCATTCGACGTCACAGGGCGCGATTCTTCAATCAGAATTAAAATAGGGTCCCGACTAATTAAATTTAAACTAGTCTGTGGCCTTGCTAGTCTGTGTCCTTGCTAACTCCATTCGACGTCACAGGGCGCGATTCTTCGTTCAGATTTAAAATAGGGTCCCGACTAATTAAATTTAAACTAGTCTGAGTCCTTGCTAGTCTGTGTCCTTGCTAACTCCATTCGACGTCACAGGGCTCGATTCTTCGTTCAGATTTAAAATAGGGTCCCGACTAATTAAATTTAAACTAGTCTGTGTCCTTGCTAGTCTGTGTCCTTGCTAACTCCATTCGACGTCACAGGGCGCGATTCTTCGTTCAGAATTAAAATAGGGTCCCAACTAATTAAATTTACACTAGTCTGTGGCCTTGCTAACTCCACTGGACGTCACAGGGCGCGATTCTTCGTTCAGATTTAAAATAGGGTCCCGACTAATTAAATTTAAACTAGTCTGTGTCCTTGCTAGTCTGTGTCCTTGCTAACTCCATTCAGCGTCACAGGACGCGATTCTTCGTTCAGATTTAAAATAGGGTCCCGACTAATTAAATTTAAACTAGTCTGTGTCCTTGCTAGTCTGTGTCCTTGCTAACTCCATTCGACGTCACAGGGCGCGATTCTTCGTTCAGAATTAAAATAGGGTCCCAACTAATTAAATTTACACTAGTCTGTGGCCTTGCTAACTCCACTGGACGTCACAGGGCGCGATTCTTCGTTCAGATTTAAAATAGGGTCCCGACTAATTAAATTTAAACTTGTCTGTGTCCTTGCTAGTCTGTGGCCTTGCTAACTCCACTGGACGTCACAGGGCGCGATTCTTCGTTCAGATTTAAAATAGGGTCCCGACTAATAAAATTTAAACTAGTCTGTGTCCTTGCTAGTCTGTGTCCTTGCTAGTCTGTGGCCTTGCTAACTCCACTGGACGTCACAGGGCGCGATTCTTCGTTCAGATTTAAAATAGGGTCCCGACTAATAAAATTTAAACTAGTCTGTGTCCTTGCTAGTCTGTGTCCTTGCTAGTCTGTGGCCTTGCTAACTCCACTGGACGTCACAGGGCTCGATTCTTCGTTCAGATTTAAAATAGGGTCCCGACTAATTAAATTTAAACTAGTCTGTGTCCTTGCTAGTCTGTGTCCTTGCTAACTCCATTCGACGTCACAGGGCGCGATTCTTCGTGCAGAATTAAAATAGGGTCCCAACTAATTAAATTTAAACTAGTCTGTGGCCTTGCTAACTCCATTCGACGTCACAGGGCGCGATTCTTCGTTCAGAATTAAAATAGGGTCCCAACTAATTAAATTTACACTAGTCTGTGGCCTTGCTAACTCCACTGGACGTCACAGGGCGCGATTCTTCGTTCAGAATTAAAATAGGGTCCCAACTAATTAAATTTACACTAGTCTGTGGCCTTGCTAACTCCACTGGACGTCACAGGGCGCGATTCTTCGTTCAGATTTAAAATAGGGTCCCGACTAATTAAATTTAAACTTGTCTGTGTCCTTGCTAGTCTGTGTCCTTGCTAGTCTGTGGCCTTGCTAACTCCACTGGACGTCACAGGGCGCGATTCTTCGTTCAGATTTAAAATAGGGTCCCGACTAATTAAATTTAAACTAGTCTGTGTCCTTGCTAGTCTGTGTCCTTGCTAACTCCATTCGACGTCACAGGGCGCGATTCTTCGTTCAGAATTAAAATAGGGTCCCAACTAATTAAATTTAAACTAGTCTGTGGCCTTGCTAACTCCATTCGACGTCACAGGGCGCGATTCTTCGTGCAGAATTAAAATAGGGTCCCGACTAATTAAATTTAAACTTGTCTGTGTCCTTGCTAGTCTGTGGCCTTGCTAACTCCACTGGACGTCACAGGGCGCGATTCTTCGTTCAGATTTAAAATAGGGTCCCGACTAATAAAATTTAAACTAGTCTGTGTCCTTGCTAGTCTGTGTCCTTGCTAGTCTGTGGCCTTGCTAACTCCACTGGACGTCACAGGGCTCGATTCTTCGTTCAGATTTAAAATAGGGTCCCGACTAATTAAATTTAAACTAGTCTGTGTCCTTGCTAGTCTGTGTCCTTGCTAACTCCATTCGACGTCACAGGGCGCGATTCTTCGTGCAGAATTAAAATAGGGTCCCAACTAATTAAATTTAAACTAGTCTGTGGCCTTGCTAACTCCATTCGACGTCACAGGGCGCGATTCTTCGTTCAGAATTAAAATAGGGTCCCAACTAATTAAATTTACACTAGTCTGTGGCCTTGCTAACTCCACTGGACGTCACAGGGCGCGATTCTTCGTTCAGAATTAAAATAGGGTCCCAACTAATTAAATTTACACTAGTCTGTGGCCTTGCTAACTCCACTGGACGTCACAGGGCGCGATTCTTCGTTCAGATTTAAAATAGGGTCCCGACTAATTAAATTTAAACTTGTCTGTGTCCTTGCTAGTCTGTGTCCTTGCTAGTCTGTGGCCTTGCTAACTCCACTGGACGTCACAGGGCGCGATTCTTCGTTCAGATTTAAAATAGGGTCCCGACTAATTAAATTTAAACTAGTCTGTGTCCTTGCTAGTCTGTGTCCTTGCTAACTCCATTCGACGTCACAGGGCGCGATTCTTCGTTCAGAATTAAAATAGGGTCCCAACTAATTAAATTTAAACTAGTCTGTGGCCTTGCTAACTCCATTCGACGTCACAGGGCGCGATTCTTCGTGCAGAATTAAAATAGGGTCCCGACTAATTAAATTTAAACTAGTCTGTGTCCTTGCTAGTCTGTGTCCTTGCTAACTCCATTCGACGTCACAGGGCGCGATTCTTCGTTCAGAATTAAAATAGGGTCCCAACTAATTAAATTTAAACTAGTCTGTGGCCTTGCTAACTCCATTCGACGTCACAGGGCGCGATTCTTCGTGCAGAATTAAAATAGGGTCCCGACTAATTAAATTTAAACTAGTCTGTGTCCTTGCTAGTCTGTGTCCTTGCTAACTCCATTCGACGTCACAGGGCGCGATTCTTCGTTCAGAATTAAAATAGGGTCCCAACTAATTAAATTTACACTAGTCTGTGGCCTTGCTAACTCCACTGGACGTCACAGGGCGCGATTCTTCGTTCAGATTTAAAATAGGGTCCCGACTAATTAAATTTAAACTAGTCTGTGGCCTTGCTAACTCCATTCGACGTCACAGGGCGCGATTCTTCGTGCAGAATTAAAATAGGGTCCCGACTAATTAAATTTAAACTAGTCTGTGTCCTTGCTAGTCTGTGTCCTTGCTAACTCCATTCGACGTCACAGGGCGCGATTCTTCGTTCAGAATTAAAATAGGGTCCCAACTAATTAAATTTACACTAGTCTGTGGCCTTGCTAACTCCACTGGACGTCACAGGGCGCGATTCTTCGTTCAGATTTAAAATAGGGTCCCGACTAATTAAATTTAAACTAGTCTGTGTCCTTGCTAGTCTGTGTCCTTGCTAACTCCATTCAGCGTCACAGGACGCGATTCTTCGTTCAGATTTAAAATAGGGTCCCGACTAATTAAATTTAAACTAGTCTGTGTCCTTGCTAGTCTGTGTCCTTGCTAACTCCATTCGACGTCACAGGGCGCGATTCTTCGTTCAGAATTAAAATAGGGTCCCAACTAATTAAATTTACACTAGTCTGTGGCCTTGCTAACTCCACTGGACGTCACAGGGCGCGATTCTTCGTTCAGATTTAAAATAGGGTCCCGACTAATTAAATTTAAACTTGTCTGTGTCCTTGCTAGTCTGTGGCCTTGCTAACTCCACTGGACGTCACAGGGCGCGATTCTTCGTTCAGATTTAAAATAGGGTCCCGACTAATAAAATTTAAACTAGTCTGTGTCCTTGCTAGTCTGTGTCCTTGCTAGTCTGTGGCCTTGCTAACTCCACTGGACGTCACAGGGCGCGATTCTTCGTTCAGATTTAAAATAGGGTCCCGACTAATAAAATTTAAACTAGTCTGTGTCCTTGCTAGTCTGTGTCCTTGCTAGTCTGTGGCCTTGCTAACTCCACTGGACGTCACAGGGCTCGATTCTTCGTTCAGATTTAAAATAGGGTCCCGACTAATTAAATTTAAACTAGTCTGTGTCCTTGCTAGTCTGTGTCCTTGCTAACTCCATTCGACGTCACAGGGCGCGATTCTTCGTGCAGAATTAAAATAGGGTCCCAACTAATTAAATTTAAACTAGTCTGTGGCCTTGCTAACTCCATTCGACGTCACAGGGCGCGATTCTTCGTTCAGAATTAAAATAGGGTCCCAACTAATTAAATTTACACTAGTCTGTGGCCTTGCTAACTCCACTGGACGTCACAGGGCGCGATTCTTCGTTCAGAATTAAAATAGGGTCCCAACTAATTAAATTTACACTAGTCTGTGGCCTTGCTAACTCCACTGGACGTCACAGGGCGCGATTCTTCGTTCAGATTTAAAATAGGGTCCCGACTAATTAAATTTAAACTTGTCTGTGTCCTTGCTAGTCTGTGTCCTTGCTAGTCTGTGGCCTTGCTAACTCCACTGGACGTCACAGGGCGCGATTCTTCGTTCAGATTTAAAATAGGGTCCCGACTAATTAAATTTAAACTAGTCTGTGTCCTTGCTAGTCTGTGTCCTTGCTAACTCCATTCGACGTCACAGGGCGCGATTCTTCGTTCAGAATTAAAATAGGGTCCCAACTAATTAAATTTACACTAGTCTGTGGCCTTGCTAACTCCACTGGACGTCACAGGGCGCGATTCTTCGTTCAGATTTAAAATAGGGTCCCGACTAATTAAATTTAAACTTGTCTGTGTCCTTGCTAGTCTGTGTCCTTGCTAGTCTGTGGCCTTGCTAACTCCACTGGACGTCACAGGGCGCGATTCTTCGTTCAGAATTAAAATAGGGTCCCGACTAATTAAATTTAAACTAGTCTGTGGCCTTGCTAACTCCATTCGACGTCACAGGGCGCGATTCTTCGTGCAGAATTAAAATAGGGTCCCGACTAATTAAATTTAAACTAGTCTGTGGCCTTGCTAACTCCACTGGACGTCACAGGGCGCGATTCTTCGTTCAGATTTAAAATAGGGTCCCGACTAATTAAATTTAAACTAGTCTGTGTCCTTGCTAGTCTGTGTCCTTGCTAACTCCATTCAGCGTCACAGGACGCGATTCTTCGTTCAGATTTAAAATAGGGTCCCGACTAATTAAATTTAAACTAGTCTGTGTCCTTGCTAGTCTGTGTCCTTGCTAACTCCATTCGACGTCACAGGGCGCGATTCTTCGTTCAGAATTAAAATAGGGTCCCAACTAATTAAATTTACACTAGTCTGTGGCCTTGCTAACTCCACTGGACGTCACAGGGCGCGATTCTTCGTTCAGATTTAAAATAGGGTCCCGACTAATTAAATTTAAACTTGTCTGTGTCCTTGCTAGTCTGTGTCCTTGCTAGTCTGTGGCCTTGCTAACTCCACTGGACGTCACAGGGCGCGATTCTTCGTTCAGAATTAAAATAGGGTCCCGACTAATTAAATTTAAACTAGTCTGTGGCCTTGCTAACTCCATTCGACGTCACAGGGCGCGATTCTTCGTGCAGAATTAAAATAGGGTCCCGACTAATTAAATTTAAACTAGTCTGTGTCCTTGCTAGTCTGTGTCCTTGCTAACTCCATTCGACGTCACAGGGCGCGATTCTTCGTTCAGAATTAAAATAGGGTCCCAACTAATTAAATTTACACTAGTCTGTGGCCTTGCTAACTCCACTGGACGTCACAGGGCGCGATTCTTCGTTCAGATTTAAAATAGGGTCCCGACTAATTAAATTTAAACTAGTCTGTGTCCTTGCTAGTCTGTGTCCTTGCTAACTCCATTCAGCGTCACAGGACGCGATTCTTCGTTCAGATTTAAAATAGGGTCCCGACTAATTAAATTTAAACTAGTCTGTGTCCTTGCTAGTCTGTGTCCTTGCTAACTCCATTCGACGTCACAGGGCGCGATTCTTCGTTCAGAATTAAAATAGGGTCCCAACTAATTAAATTTACACTAGTCTGTGGCCTTGCTAACTCCACTGGACGTCACAGGGCGCGATTCTTCGTTCAGATTTAAAATAGGGTCCCGACTAATTAAATTTAAACTAGTCTGTGTCCTTGCTAGTCTGTGTCCTTGCTAACTCCATTCAGCGTCACAGGACGCGATTCTTCGTTCAGATTTAAAATAGGGTCCCGACTAATTAAATTTAAACTAGTCTGTGTCCTTGCTAGTCTGTGTCCTTGCTAACTCCATTCGACGTCACAGGGCGCGATTCTTCGTTCAGAATTAAAATAGGGTCCCAACTAATTAAATTTACACTAGTCTGTGGCCTTGCTAACTCCACTGGACGTCACAGGGCGCGATTCTTCGTTCAGATTTAAAATAGGGTCCCGACTAATAAAATTTAAACTAGTCTGTGTCCTTGCTAGTCTGTGTCCTTGCTAGTCTGTGGCCTTGCTAACTCCACTGGACGTCACAGGGCGCGATTCTTCGTTCAGATTTAAAATAGGGTCCCGACTAATAAAATTTAAACTAGTCTGTGTCCTTGCTAGTCTGTGTCCTTGCTAGTCTGTGGCCTTGCTAACTCCACTGGACGTCACAGGGCGCGATTCTTCGTTCAGATTTAAAATAGGGTCCCGACTAATTAAATTTAAACTTGTCTGTGTCCTTGCTAGTCTGTGGCCTTGCTAACTCCACTGGACGTCACAGGGCGCGATTCTTCGTTCAGATTTAAAATAGGGTCCCGACTAATAAAATTTAAACTAGTCTGTGTCCTTGCTAGTCTGTGTCCTTGCTAGTCTGTGGCCTTGCTAACTCCACTGGACGTCACAGGGCGCGATTCTTCGTTCAGATTTAAAATAGGTTCCCGACTAATTAAATTTAAACTAGTCTGTGTCCTTGCTAGTCTGTGGCCTTGCTAACTCCACTGGACGTCACAGGGCGCGATTCTTCGTTCAGATTTAAAATAGGTTCCCGACTAATTAAATTTAAACTAGTCTGTGTCCTTGCTAGTCTGTGGCCTTGCTAACTCCACTGGACGTCACAGGGCGCGATTCTTCGTTCAGATTTAAAATAGGGTCCCGACTAATTAAATTTAAACTAGTCTGTGTCCTTGCTAGTCTGTGTCCTTGCTAACTCCATTCGACGTCACAGGGCGCGATTCTTCGTTCAGAATTAAAATAGGGTCCCAACTAATTAAATTTACACTAGTCTGTGGCCTTGCTAACTCCACTGGACGTCACAGGGCGCGATTCTTCGTTCAGATTTAAAATAGGGTCCCGACTAATTAAATTTAAACTTGTCTGTGTCCTTGCTAGTCTGTGTCCTTGCTAGTCTGTGGCCTTGCTAACTCCACTGGACGTCACAGGGCGCGATTCTTCGTTCAGATTTAAAATAGGGTCCCGACTAATTAAATTTAAACTAGTCTGTGTCCTTGCTAGTCTGTGTCCTTGCTAACTCCATTCGACGTCACAGGGCGCGATTCTTCGTTCAGAATTAAAATAGGGTCCCAACTAATTAAATTTACACTAGTCTGTGGCCTTGCTAACTCCACTGGACGTCAAAGGGCGCGATTCTTCGTTCAGAATTAAAATAGGGTCCCGACTAATTAAATTTAAACTAGTCTGTGTCCTTGCTAGTCTGTGTCCTTGCTAACTCCATTCGACGTCACAGGGCGCGATTCTTCGTTCAGAATTAAAATAGGGTCCCAACTAATTAAATTTACACTAGTCTGTGGCCTTGCTAACTCCACTGGACGTCAAAGGGCGCGATTCTTCGTTCAGCTTTAAAATAGGGTCACGACTAATTAAATTTAAACTAGTCTGTGTCCTTGCTAGTCTGTGTCCTTGCTAACTCCACTCGACGTCAAAGGTCGCGATTTTTCGTTCAGAATTAAAAATTTTTGTGGCCAGGAGAGCGAAAAGAAGAGTTTGCCAAATTTACCGTTTTTTTCCACGTTTTTGGCCCTAACTCCGCCAATTTTGATCGGATTTCAATTTGGGTAACAGTTTCGAGCAGCTGTTGAGCCCCCCTTTCATTTCATGTAGCATTTGGAAAAATTTCAAATTTTAATTTGAAATTTAATTTGTGACTATTCGCGAAAATGGTTGCCCAGAAAATTGATTTGTTCCCGAAAAATGCGCGAAATTCCCAAGGGGGTACCCTTGGGGAGTTTTTAATCGAAAAAGATCGAATTTTGGAGCTGTGGTGCTCAACAGTTTCGACCTCAGCCAGCATTTGAATTCCTAGACCTCAGCCAGCAAATTTCAAATTTTGAATTTTCAAAAAATATGCCACTAACCCCTTTCCATTTTTTGGGGCGATTTTTCGAAATTCTGTTCCTGTGGTCCGATTTTGACGAATGTTGGCTTAAATTAAAGGTACGGGTGTCCCCTTTTAAAATCAGCCATCAGATTTAAAAAATAAAATTTTTTGTGGCCAGGAGAGCGAAAAGAAGAGTTGCCAAATTTAACGGTTTTTTTTCGACGTTTTTGGCCCTAACTCCGCCAATTTTGATCGGATTTCAATTTGTTGGCTGAGGTCTAGGAATTCAAATGCTGGCTGAGGTCTAGGAATTCAAATGCATGTTGAGCGAGAACCGGAAAATCCGCTGAAAATAGTCACAAAATTCCAAAGAAAATGCTTTTCCAGAAAAACATATTCTCGGATTTTCATGTTTCGCACACCGAGTAAAGGCGGGGTGTCAGCTTCCGGAAAAACTAAAGTTGAAGAAAATGGAAGCAGAAATGAGGAAGTAGTGGGCGAAAATGTTGAGCGAGAACCGGAAAATTGTCTCAAAATTCCAAAGAAAAATCATTTCCCAAAACATATTCTAATGGTAAATTGAACCAAACACAATTACTTCAAGGCCTAGGCCTGATGTGGGCTGTTGCGCCATTGATTATTATTTAACACTCCTCCAGCCCCATTTTTCCCCCTGCCACTCAATCGCGACAGTCAATTTGATTGTTTCTTCTTCTTTTTATTCTTTTTTTGCTTTCAAGGCCCATTTTTTCTTTAATTGTCGAATGGAGCGGGAGGAGGGGGGTTGGGGGTGGATGGACATTCACCTGAATTCTTCTTCGTCTTTATTACGCAGTCAAGTGAAAAAAGAAACGGCGCTACGTCCACCACTTAACCGCTGATAAGCACTTGATCGTATTTTCCATGAATTTACAATAGGGTGGGTGGTGGGTTGGTTGCGGTCAACGCGGGGCGGTCTTTTTCGCATTCTTTTGAATAAACAGATCTCAAGCGAAGGGTTGTTTTCTTGTTCTCAGAATATGAATATGTCTAGGCGCTCCAACCGCCTCCCGATTCGGGCCAACCGCGCTTCAGCGATTCGATGGCACCACGATCGAACGATCAAGGACACTCCATTGGCGTCACATGACCACAACTACCCTCCACAACTACTACCCCTCGGGCTGCGTCAAAGTAATGGTATTTTTATTCTGTGGTGGAGCTTGGAGAGGTGCGTTCGAAGAAATTCCGAAGCTGGAAATGTAGCAAAAAAAAAAGTTATAACAGGTGTCCAGTAGGTGCCACCCCTCCCCCGGGGGCTGCACGATTCTCCTTCCGCTGCGAGCATCATGCGGAACAAATGGTTCGGTTGCTCCTTGACCTGGTCATCAACCGCACGGAAAAGGCCTTTTGGGGCTGCATGCGGGGGGTGTTTTTCAGTTTTCTTGCCGTTTAGAACGCGAGTATGGAAAATGAAGAGCACCTGTCCGCCCCCGCTTGCAGCCGCCCTCCTGCCGATCCTGCGCCCCTGGCAATCGCGTGTTACTTTAAGGCGCCGATGCTGGGAGAGGAATTGGGGTGGTTGGGGCGGACAGAAAGACTGCACAGTGCTTTATAACTGCAGCGACGTTACAAAGGTAACAAAAAGGCTCGCAGTTGAAGGACTTGAAACTCCATCGCCTCTCCCCTCCCCCCCCCCCCCGCAACTAATAGACAGGATACGATTGTCGTTCAGATGTTGGACCCTTCGGGGCGCCCGGAATTCAGCGAGACCGCGAAGGCTCCACTCGAACCGTGTGCGTTCCATTCGAACCGGATTCCGACAGTTGGGGGGTGCGCTACTTGTCATTGTGAGGTCGTTGATTCAAGGGTGGAAAGTGACCCTAGAATCGAGGCAAAACAATGGCAGCATCGTAATAAGGTGCTCGAAGAACGGAAGCGGTAAATTTGAACCCATTTCGTGGCCAATTTTCACCCACGGAGCCCCCTGCCACTGACAGCTGGAAAAACATGTCCACTGAAAATACAAAATTTCCCGGGAAAATAATTAAAAAAAATTCAACTCACCGGATATTACAGAGACTGCTTGCTGCCACCACAAACACTTTCTTACCCCCCCCCCCCCTCCATTCGCGGGCACTAAACCCTACGCGCGGACACCGCCGAAAAACAAAAAACCGAACCGCAAAACAACCCCCAAAGATATCGGCACTCGTCACAACACAAAACAACAACAACAAAAAACCAAGAAGTTTCCGACGAAAAATCACGGTTTTCCGATCGCGCGATTACGTTCAGCGCCGCATCGAAAGTTTCCGCTCACTTTTCACGATATTTCCACAACCGATGGAGCAGATCCGACGGGCACAAACCGCGAAAAATCAACCACGAAAAAAACCACGGAAAATACTTTTCACCCGGCGCGCCAAAATGCAAAAAGTACAACTCCAACGTGAAGTTGGCGCTAAACGAAGAAAACTTTAAAAAAAAAAAAAAAAAACTTATCAGTACTAGATTTCAGGCTAAGCAGAAATTCAAAAATTTTCCGAATTCCAACGAAATTTTCGTCAGGCCCGGGTTTTTTCCCGGAGCACAAAACTAAACGGTTGAATATTTTCACAATTTTCCCCGGATAATTCGCCTTGACCGCGGCTTTTGGGCCGGAAAAGAAGTGAATCGGAGAATTCTCAGATTAATCTGTGGGGAAAACGTCAATAAAACCGGGCGCCATCTTTTGAATGAATTTCGCCGAGCGGCGCGAGCAAACCAATCACAGATGCGAATCGAAAAAAAAAAAAATGTTCATTCCGGCGGCAGTTGGAGTGACGTAGACCTGACGTAACAATTTTAAACCGTTAATTTCGTTGCTAATTCGACGTTTTGTTCGATTCGCAATTGAAAATCGGAATTTTCCCGAGGAAAATCGGGTGTAGTACGAACTTACAGCGGTCAAAATCGTGCAATTCGTCTGATTTCGGAATTTTTTCCAGAAGGTTGAGGGGGGCTGGTTTATCCTAGACGACACCTAGTACTACTATTTGCTATTGTTGCTCCTATTCTGGTCGGTCGTGTCTGGGCGGTTTGCCTTGACCGAGATCTAGGTGACGTTGCACGTGGACCAGGAGCCGGCCGGCCGGCGGCTCCGGCTCGTCTCCAACGTTCCCGCTTCAGTTCGCGGCGTACTTTTCTCGTGGTCGGTCGTCTCCACGCAATTTGTCGGAATTTTTTGGCGCGCTTTGTTTGTTTTTGGAAAATTCTGGTGTTAAATTGCGCAAAACATCGAGTGGAAAACTCTCGTTTCGGCGGTGAGTTCGCGGTTTTCGTTACTACTGATCTTTTCGTCGTGTTCTTATTGCGGGAAATTTTCCGGACGAAACGCTTCGCCCCGCCCCGCCCCGCGCGGCCGGACTTAGAATTTGGATTACCAGTGAACGATTTTCCTCCAAAAGGAAAACAATTGTGAAAATTGACTATCAAGTGGAAAGTAGTGATTGGCACTGTAGTGAAAAGTAGTCGGGCATTTTCCCGGTCCGGTTCCGTCGTCCGTCCGGTGAATTTATTGGAGCCCCGAGGCCGAGATCGTGTGAATTTTCCGCGTAAGCTTTTGTCCGAAACGTGGAAATCGGCACTGTACCGCAGACGGTGCCGATTTCAAGGGCGCGCACTTCAGTCGCGTGCCGTGTTTTTTGTTTTACTGTCGTTTTTTGATTCGAGCGGCCACCAGTTGCGCGCGCTTGACCTTTTTTAATGGTGGAAAATCGGTGAAAATCTTTCGTCGCTTGAAGATTTCGCTTGATCGGTCGCGGAGTGCGGAAAATGTTTGCATTTTCCGCACGTAGTCGTGTGCCGCGGGCACGCAAAAACTTCTCATACTTCTCGCGATCAAATGCCCTAAATTTTCGTGGGGTGGGGGGGGGGGGGACCTGTTGCGCCCCCCTCGCTCCGCTTACAAACAGTTTTCGTGGATGTCACAGCATCTTTTTGGCGCGCTTTTCTTTCCCGAGTTAATTGGGGGAAAATCGTCGGAAAAACGTCGCGCGGAAAATACATTTCGATCGCTTGTTTACGGTCGGCAATCGCGCGAGCTTAATTTCGGGGTTTTCTTTTGGGAATTTTCCCGACGTCGCCAGATATTTCGTTGGTTCGTTGCCCCCAGGGTGAAAAGGGGGTGTGGGTGGGCCAGATCGGATTACCAGTGAAGTGTTGCGGTCCTTTTGTGATCGATTTCATGACACGGAAAAGCGTCATGAAATCAGTGAAAATAAAAAGCCTTGAAAAGCAAAGAAAACGTGAAATGGTCGCCAATTAAAAAAAAAAAAAAAGGCTTTAGTGTTTTTGTCTGTAAAAAGTGTTTCCCGAAGGCGAGTAAAAGGCGGGCGGCGTCAGCAGGTGAGTCCCTTTTTTATTTTATTTATTTATTTACTTCCTTTGTTGCTTATTTTGTCGCCTCTTTTACACAAAAAAAAACTACTTCGTTTCGAAATCTACTTCTCCACTTGAACGATGCATTGTTGTTGTTAGGCGAGGGTGGATTGAGCCGAACTGGGCCTCTCTTGGGGGCGCTGTTGGTTCTTTCGCCCCTTAAGGCCGTCTTCTGGGTCTAGAGAGCCTGGCTGACACGATTGCACCTCTCCTGGTCATCTGGAATTTATGAAAAAGTATACAACCCCTTTACACCCTTTTAGGGGTGGAATTTCAAAAATCTTGAAAACACTTTCTAGATATTGAAGTGAGGAAGGTGTGGCATGAAAATGACGTCAATATTCAAGAAGACCTAAGAGACGTGACGGAATTCGTGAAAAACTAACCCTTCCAGAAATGACGGATATGGCTGAAACCAAATTACCTTTCTAGTTCATAGGCTGCCCCCCACTCCCCACACCCGTTCAGCTATATCAGCAATGTTTTTTTTTTTCTTGCAAATGGATCCACTATCGAAGTTCTATAGAAGTTCCAAGTTTCAGCCTCCTAGGGTTTGAGCGGGCGGCTGAGCGAGAGAAAGCATAATTTTTCGTTTAAAACGCTCTCCTGTCCTACCCGCCGCCCGCATACATACCCCACCCTTCTAAAAGGTATGAGTTGTAGAGGTTCACCCAATCTATCCACTGTAAGAATTTCATGATAATACATCAACTGGTTTGGGAGCTACGCATCTTCAAACTATTTTGCGTACGGGCCAAATGAAACTGAATCAGCCTCGTCCTGCGAAGAGGTCGATGCGGACTGGTCCGGTCTGCACGTAAATGCGACCACTACTGACATCTAGTAGCGAATTGTAGCTATTCCTTCCCCCCCCCGGTTTTTACCGGATATTCATAGCCCGGTTTGGACGGGAAGTTGTTAACCGGTTTGGACGGTAAGTCGCTGTGTATGGATTTATTCCTGGGCCTGGGCAGCATGTTGATGAGGGTCAAACCGGTTCCGGCGACACGTGGTCGCGACCGTTTGTAACGTCTGAAGGGGAAGAATGTCAGCAGTTCTCCTCCCCAAGCGCATTTATGCGCCCGTTTCGTACAAGTCCAATTTTCCAGACAGCGACGAAAGTCCTCGAAGGCACTTTGGATGGCTGATCGAAACGGGGTAGGGTCGTCGGTTGAGGAAAGGGTCTGGTGAGTGCGCGGGGTGGATGAGGACGAGACCGGTTCCTCTAGAAACGTCAGAAAGAGACCGGTTCCTCTAGAAATAGGAGGACGTGCCAACTCATTTCATCTCTGCTGACCAATCCAGGCCGTTGGACACGCAACTCCTGATGGATTTCATCGCGTTGGCCACAATACTTGGCTGCTTTACCACATCCCTTTATTCGGCACCTCGGTCACGATTCGCCTTCCGACTTTATTTCCTGATGACCGATCTATCCGCCGCCCACCGGCCCCATTCCGCAATCCAGGGCTACATTTAAGGGTGTAAAAAGCGCGCGGCTTGAAGGGCTACCGGGATGCTGGCTGGCGGCAGCGACACACAGTGTCCGGCAGCCCCGAAGTGAAGGAATTCCTGGTCCTGGTCAAACTGGAATCACCCACCCCCTCTCCATAAAACACACCCCAGACACCATCTTGCAATCATCTCGACGAATGAATCTTCTTGAAAGTAATCAACCCTAAGAGCTTGGCGCGCTGTTTGTTTGTCTGCTTGTTTCTTTTTTTTTCGCAACCCTTATGCCTTTCATTCAATTGTGGCAGATTTATTTGAACCCCTCCCCCCCCCCCCCCCCCAATTACGCCGAGTATTCCCGGAAATTTCTCAGGAATTTATCAAGAATTTTTTACTGACATCGTCACGGTGCACGTTAGTGTTGAATTTCCAGAATTTCAATATTTTGTTCTTTGTTTGCTTCGTGACTCGAAAGATTGAAGGCTAGCAAGAAGAAAGCGCCATGAGTAGCAAAAATAAAGCGTCAAGGATCGCAAAAACCCTGTCGAACAGGAGGGCGGGGCCTTTGTAGGGTGATCCTTGGCTTTTTTTTCCGCATATTGCTGTGACATATCAAAGTATAGGTTATTGCGCCTTCTAAACATCGTGGTCACATTTTTTTTTCGGAAAAAAAAACTTTCATTGTTTATTCTTGAGAAAAACTACACAAAAAAAAAAATCAATTCGACAACGTAAAATCTTCTTCGGATAAAGTCATTTGTTTTAGTGTCTCATCTCCTTGAAAGGAGGCAGAGGAAGAGGGCGGGGGGGGGGGGGGGGTAAATTTACAATAGAAATTCCAAGAAAACTTTGAGTCAGTTTATTTTTTTTTGATAATTTTTTTTACAATTTGTCACAGCTTTTTTTACAATCTTTTTTTCTTAAGTTTGTATACAGAAAAATATTTCTTTTTATTTTTGAGTATTTTGATTTACGTCGGGATTGGCTTGAGAGGAGGAGACAGGAGGAGAATTTTCCTAGCCCGGAGTTTCCTTAAGGATTTTTGTATGTGTGTGTGTGTGGATGAAAAGAAGAAAAAGAGGGTCACTGAAATGAAAATGGGGAAGACGCGCGCGGATCAATTTTCAATAGGGTTTTCTTGGCGAGGAAGACGGTCGACTGGAAGAGAGGGAGGGATTGGTCCGCACGGGCTGGAATTGGGATCGGCGAGTTGAGGTCGAATTGCGCTACTCTTTATTTACATGTTTGTGTATTGTACAGGAAGAACTGGGGGACGACTAAGGAAATTCGCTTGCAAAGAATGGGCTTTTTAGTGGTGCTTAGAATTCTACAGAGATTTTCTTAATTAATTTCAGTATAATTCCCATGTTGTCGATGTGAAAATGACAACGTTGAACCTACCGCGCGCGTTTAATTGATCGCTTCGTGTCCGATCTTCGTCCCGGCTATTTTGACGGTGAGGGGCGGGGGCAGGCTCAAACGGATAAATTTGTACGTTGGTGGTCGAGGTCAGGTATCTTTTAGGATCGTTTTAAGATCGTCCGGCAACGATTGCGTCATATTTTCCAAGTGTTGAAGCAGTTGATTTCGTGTCGATACTTTGAGTGCGTGATTTGCGGACAGTAAACATCCAATGATTTGATTGTTCGGATCGTTATCGTGCGTACTGTTGCCGCTACAATCGTTCGGTCCCGCATTGTATAGCTGTAACTTTTGCTTGAGCTTCAGTATCATGTCGACAATTTCGACTTCATGTTTTCCCTGCGCCCACATGTTCAAGTCCTGCAAGAAGAGAAATAGAGTCAAGAGTTTTGTTGCGGAAAAAAAAATCGCAAGTACCGCGTGCGAGAGCGCTTGAAGTTGTAACGCTTGTAGGGTTTGTCGTAGTTCCATGTCGCGATTTTCGTACCATCCCTTAAAGTTGGCCGATCGAAAGAAGCGTTTGTAGAGGCCGGCCCAGTCGCCTTTAAGCGGCGACGTTAAATGCGGCCCGGCTTCGTCGAGCTTGGCCAGAAAATCGTCCTGTTTGAATTGATTCGGATTCGGCGCTGCCTTGAACGGGCTGATGTCCTTCTGGAGCGGCATTAACGACGCCATGTACCGTTCGAGCGGTATCATAAAGCTCTGCGTCAATTCGAGCAAGAAGCGACGCAATAGAGCCGACTGTACCGACGGCGGACGTTTCGTTTTCACGCCGTGTAAGATTTTCTTGATCACCGTCTTGTCCTTTTGCAGGAACGGCTTGTATTTCGTGTAGACACCCGGCGAAAAATCAATCGATTTCGAGCCCGAAAATGACTTCATTTTACGCAATTTCGATTCGGCAGTTGTCGTCGTCGCCGTGTTGCCGGTTCGGATCGATGCCGGCGCTGTCGTCGAACCGATCACAACGCGAGCGGACGATGTCGGGTAAATAAACGACTGGATTGTCGTTGCCGGCTGCTGCTGTTGTTGCTGCAAGTCGTGAAGGCGTATAATGTGCGGCCAGTTTTGCAGCGGTTTCGTGAAGAACGGATTTGTCACACCGATTATTATGGACGGAGGACCTTGCGGTCGTTGCGTGAACTCTTTGAATTCGCTGTCGTGTATCGTGAAGTATGGACGCGATTCCGAACAGTAAGCAAACGGTGCAATCAACGAAACCAACGATTGGACCATATGCGAACAATCGGTCGGTGAAGTGCCCATCACGACGATGGGTTCGCCGATCAGCACCAGCTCCCACAGCATGTGAACGTGCGTCAAGACGCTAAACAGGCTCCGAAAGATGTCGGTTTCGTGTACGGACGTGAGAACTTGGGGCGGCAAGTCGGGCCCGTGAGCTGCAAGCAATCCCAGTGACGGTCTCGCGTCCAGATCGCAGCTGCTACGGCGCGAACTATCGCAATCGATAGCCGAATTGAATGATGTCGTTGTCGTTGTATGAATTTTACTATTCGCTTTCGGCAAAACGCTCTGATACGTCGTGCGAAGAAGCGGTAAGCTTATTGATTGGCCGGCAACAAGAGACGGCCAGTGACTGATCTGTTCGCACGATCGTTTCAAGACTTCGAAGCCGTCTTCGAAGTAGCGCGGTGCAATCAACGAGCAGATTTCGTTGAACAAATTGAAGAACGGCAGTCGCGTCAAAATGATGAAGCTCTGAAACGGGGGGGGGGGGGGGGGAAACCGAGTTAAAAATAAGCCGGGAAACGGAAAAAAACGCGAGTACCTTTTGAAAGTAGCCGCGTGGCAACGACATGTCCTTGGTCTGACGAAAATACACAAAGCCCCAGTAGTGGCCGTTATCGGCACGCTGAACTGGAACGCACTGTGCGTTAAATTGCCGCTGAACGGGACCGAGAAGCGTGTCGTTCGTGCACGGCGCAACGCGCAATCGAATATGAAATTGCGTGTCGCCCATGCAGCCCGAGTTCGAGTCGGGAAAGGCCAAGTAGCAAACGTTTGTCTTTTCCATTTCGGAGAGTTTCACGTGCGGCGGATAGACGAGCTGCGAAAGAAATTTCCCAAAAGAAAAAAAAAGTCAGTGGGGCCGGGGAACAAGCAAACAGAGAAAAGGAGATACCTCCATTGCCTGGCCCAACTCCAGATCGAACGTCACGATACAAATGCAATGCAACCATTCGGCAAAACGGTCCCAGTTCGTCGATTGCAGCTCCCGATCGCTTTCAACGTCCAGCCCGACCGTTTCACTTGTCGTCATTGTCGTTTTGCTGATGTGCTGCGCCCGCCGCCCGCGCTTTACTAGGCTTCGTTTCTTTTTTCAATCCTTTTCCGTGAGAATCGAGCGCGCGCTCTCCACACCCCCCCGGGAACAGTTAACAGTAGCAGCGGTAATGATGACCTTCGTCGTTCCCATTCAGCGCCATGTCGCGCGAAACGTCGTCGCAAAGAAGTTGGAAAAGGTCGTCGATCGTTGTGCAGTTTGCGGGCTCAATTGAACGCGAAAATTCCGAAAAGAAAATAATAAATCAGGCTCCAACGACAATTTAGAAAGTTTCGGTGCGTATCACTTGGCTGTCCCCGTCAAAATGACAGTTTGCGGATGACAGTTGAGAACTGTCGCGCGGTCGGTGACAGTTTTTTTGGGCAGGGGCGACGTTTCGATACAGCGGCTGCTGTCAGTGGAACTTTCTTCTTGTCACGTTGGTGCTGCTTTTGACATTCGGACTGGTTTTTCTTGCATGAAATTTCCGCACTTTTTTGCGCTCTAGACTCTCTAAACAACATTTGACGACAAATCAATGACACAAACTCAACCTGAAGTAGTGTTCTTGTTCCTTCGCCGCCACTCTTACACTTTTCTGCACTGGCAGTGCGCACCCAACCCGACAAGAAGAACCGACCTCTTTTCTTCTTGTCACCGTTGACGGCATTTGACACATTTGAACTTGAAACTTGACAGTGACAGTTTGCGTACGACCACTGTCTACAAGTCGCGTGTTTTCTTTTTTAACTTGCCGCGGACAAGAACACATCGGTAAAAATGAAAGTGACCAGAGCGGCGTCGAGCACCGACAAGGACACGCTGCTGAAACTGAGCGACGAGCTCGGCGAATGCTCGTTCCACCGTTGGCACGAGAAGTTCGAAAAAGTCACGACTCGTAGCGCAGTAATTCGAATACCGCGCGCTGTAATCGATTACCTGCGCGACGAAATTGTCGTTCTGCCGAAGGAGTGCTACCCGTCGTCCGGTCCGGCGGACGAACACGACGGCTACGACGACGACGACGACGGCGATACGCTCGTACAGCCGGAATTTCCGGCGTTCAGCGAAACGCTAGCCGATCGCATAGCCGCCCTGAACGGTTCCGTTTTCATCAAAACGAACTGGCACTGTGCCCAGGACGCGTACTGGATAACGGCCGGCCAAACGCTCAAAGTAACGGATATTACGGACGCCTATCAATTGCTAAAGGCGTCGAGCCGTATCAAGAACGATCTGTGCAATCAGGGATTGCCGCTGTCGTCCGCGAGCGTCGCCGATGAATTTTTCGTCGTCGTGCTCAAGGAATGGCAGGAATTCCATCCGGGCACCGAATTCCGTTGCTTCGTACGAAATCGCCGCCTGATTGCGATCTCGCCGCGCGACTGGCCCGAATATCATTCGTACGTGGTGCAGCAGCGACACGAAATCGTCGGCGATATCGTCAGTTTCTTCAAGGAGTACGTCAAGGAGCAGTTTTCCTTGACAAATTGTAGGTTTTTCCGTCGTTTCGTTGCACCCGACCGTCCGATTTCATTCCTTTCTCTAATCTTTTACAGTTGTCTTCGATGTGGTGCGCGCGTCCAAGGATCAAGTTCAACTGGTCGACTTTTCGCCGTTTAACGAGAAGCTAACGAAAGCGCTGGCCTTCGATTGGGATCAATTAAACGACAACACCTTCGCCGATGTACAGGTAGACACAGATTTTCCCTTTTCGTAACCCGCCACTGTTTTTAATCTCGTGTAAATTTCAAAAAAAAAACAGGACGACGATCCCGAATTTCGATACTTGCCCAACGATTGCGGCATTCAGCCAACGAGCCGCAACAACTACGGAATACCGCTCGACATTATCGAAATGTTTAGCGGGACGGGCATAGCGGAATTGCTCCGCATTGGCTCGACCTGAATTAGCGGCGAGTTGAGCGGTAGGGGTGCCGACCAGGAATCGTGCAATGTCCGCAACCGAAGCGGACCGGCTAATGGGCGGCAATTTCCCCGATTAGGCTATAAGTTTACAGAGTTAAGACAAAACTATTAAAATAAAAAAAAAAACTAATCGGGTATTTTGGCGTTTATTGCCCCTCGTTGCTTGTGACCTTCTGGGAAAGCCGGTGGTTCTCGAGTACACCCCGTGTATTAAGGGGCGTGGAGGTAGGGGCGTATACTCTGAGCCGTTTTTGTAATTTACTTAAAACATTTATTAGAAATACAAAGCTTAAAAAATTACTTTTACCCTACGAGATTAAGTGCTCCGCCGCACTTCCCCGCTACAGAGGGGACTGGCGGTTTAAAACGTTAGTTTTTCTTTTAATACTGACAAAAGTTGAATGGCTGCAAATGCAAAATTGAATAAAAATTGATGAAGCGTGCGTCCCAAGTCATTTTAATCGAATGCAACTTTTCGCGAGAACGACGTCAACGATGAAATCTCACTTGGATTCGAATCGGACGGTAAATTGTTGAATTCGATTTCTTCGCTTACAATATGCTCTGTGGAGATAAAAAGGGTGGGGGGGAGGTGGGTTAAAATCAACTTGAAGTGAAAAGCTATGAAGCGAAATCCTTACCGTTCGACGAGCTCGAATTTTTCGGCCATTGCTTGTGACTGGGTGCGTACAAAATGATGAGCGCAAAAATGTAAATATTCCACATGCCGTAGACGCCAGTCAGGAAGGCCGATGTAAGCTGAACTTCGACATTTTCGTCCCATTTCCAACGTCCTTCGGCAATTTGTCCCATTATGAAACCGATAACGGTCAGTGCAGCACAAATAAGCGTTGCCAACATGAGAAACTTGAAACGATAGATGATACCCTCGTAGTGGAGACGACGTGCAATCGACATGGACGGTAACGACGAACGTTTCAAACTAATATTACAGAATACCGTCCAGATCATGTAGCAAAGGAACAGAAAGTAGACAACGGCCGACATCCCGGCCAATATAATAAAAGTCAAAGCAAAATTCGAACCAATACGCGACGTCCAAATCGAATAGAACGGATTACGCAATTGGACACCACGTTCGCACATATCGAAAGCAAATAGCGACACGCAACCGACTACAACGGCACTCAAATGTTTCCAGTAGATCTTAACCGAGTTCTTTTCGCCGGTTTCTTGAATCTGAAAAGAAATACCGATTAAATTACGTCCGTAAAGTTCGCATTCTGCTGCAACGGCGATACGAACCAGCATATGCTCGCCAGCAAAGACCAACCAAAACGATAAAAGCATGGCGTAAAAGATTCCCTGGCGAACATCGCTCAACAGCAACATGAACGGCATATCGAAAGCCAACGTTAAATATTCCAATGGCACTGAAAACCATAAAAACGCATTGAATCAGAACAAAGAGGAAACCCCCCCCCCCCCCCCCCCCACTTACAATTCAATAACGTCAAGGCAGTGCCCAAGTAGATCAGCATGTACTCGATCAGAACCGGCTCGCGTTGTAAAATATGAACGCGATTCCAAAACCACAGCATTATCGCAACGATAAACGGCAAAAAGATCGTCTTCAACGTGACCCAGACCTTTGTAAAGCCGCCATTTTGATAGATTGCGGTCAACTGTAAATCGTAGATATGACCGATATCGAGATTCATTTTCAATTCGGTATCGACCGGTAGACGAACGTTCAACAAGTAGTAGTCGTGATGTAACGAGCCGAGCTCAAAGAGCGCTATTGTCTCGCAATCGTATAAATTTTCCGTATTCGAAACGTGTATCGAACGGCAGTCGAGATTTCGACGTTCCAACGACGATGCCAAGTGCTTCCAGTCGTTGTCCTCGTCGTCCTTGTTACGATACGCTAACCGGGCATCGATTGTAAGCATTGTACGCGGATCTAATAGCAAACGGATTATTTTAATTGAATGACCGTCTCCATTTTATGATTCGTGCACGACAAAAAAAACGAGTCGCGTCTGTAAAGCGAATTCTTACCGACTAAAACCTTGTTGTCGTAGACAATGTCGACTTGAAGTACACCGATGAGATTCTGTTGCCATCGCGAATAGTCCAGGACGAAACCTTCGCGTGGAATCGGCATCTGAAGAGGATCGGGAACTAAAGTAAATACACCAAAAACTCGGAAACTCGAAAGGTTCTTACCTGAAATATGAAAACAATCTGATTGGCCATTTTCACGTCGTGCTTTTCGATTTCTTCCTGGCTAACGGAATTGCATTTGCCACGACCGCGTGTATAAAGCCAAACGTTCGTATCGTTCTGCGAGCCGGGCACATCTTTGCAAATCATTCCGAGAATATTTTGATGACTGGCCGGAACGGGAGCTGTGGAATAAAAGTGCGTGTCGGTCGTCAGGTCAGGGATAAACGAAAAGGCCCGGCTCGCTTTCCGGCAATCAACTTACCAACCAGTCCGCCAATCAGGAAGCAAACCAGCTGACAAATTAGCAAACATGAGACCAGAATTGTGAGCTTCTTGCCACTTAAATTTTCCAGAATTGTTCCGGGCATTTTGAGCGAGGAAAAACCTTCGTTTTTTTTTTCCGTCTGTCCGAACAGCCGCCGGGATTTGTATTTACTGTAGCTTTGTTTTTACGTGACGGGTCGCGCGCATACTCACACACCCACAGCAGCAGCGTAGGAACACGCCCCCTCCTCCTTTATTTTCCGACAAATCGCTCGCCCGTAAACCGAACTGTAGCGAAACCTACAACGAAGTCTTCACACCTTGATTCGGGCGGGCCGGTAAACCCGCAAAAACAACCAAAAATCTCACGGTGTCGTGAAAAATCGATTTTGTCGTGTGGCAACATTGAGCCAGTAATTTAAACCAACAGATGGCACTAGTTGTGGCTACAGCCGGTGTGATGTAGGGTTGCTGCACACACAGGAACCCTGGTGTGACGATACAATCTCCAACAGAATTCTTAATGCAAGAATTGCCGGAAAACTGGTAACAAATAAATGCAATTCAATTTTATCCCCTGGCAAAACAGCCGAAAGGGACTAGACCCCCTCCCCGCGCCGAAAACCGCAAAAATTCCATACAAAAAGAACCCCAAAGTGCCAAGAGCCCCAAAGAACCACGTGTACGGCCCGTGGGGTGTCCGGGGGGGGGGGAGGAAAAGTTTTCACATACACGACTCAAGGTGTCCCTCGATCCCACGGTTTTTATTTGCCCCCGCATGTAAGCGATTTGCTACGCGTCGCTGTATTTGCCCCGTTGCCTTCAATAGCCTCCCGCACGCACCCCGTTGAACCCGCCCCGTTGACTTTTTCTTCAAAAAAATTTGAATTTTCCGTCAGTTAAACGCGAAAATTTCTTCTGCTCATTTCGAAGAAAAAAAAACCAATTCCTTTCTTCCGTTCCACCACTCGCCGGGAAACCGAAATCCGGTCTTTTCCCCCCAGAGAAAATCAACCCCTGCTTGCGTTCGGTCCCAAACGAAGCGAAGCGGGCAGAAGGAAACGACGCCGAAGCAACAACAACAACAGCAGCAAAAAACACCACACACACACACACACGCTGCAACAACAAAAACAACGTGCTGGGTCGTTAAAATGACGCGCGCGGTGCAGCTGACGGGAAATTTCGAAATGTTCGAATTGTGGCGGGGAACTGGCGAAGAAATTTCGGTCTTCGTGTTCAGCAAACCGTTTCGCTTCGTTTTGTTTGCGGAGTTTTTCGCCGCTGGACAGCAGCGGTTCTTGTTTACCTTCTTACACAAGCCGGAAGGGTTTGGCTCCCCCCGCCTCCCCTCTCCAGCAAAACCCACAACTGCCTGCCAGCCATCATCGTCGGGGAAATACGACGTCAAACGAAGCGACCGCTGCCGCACGAAGTCAATATTCGATCCGATCGTGTCCGGCGAATCCGGTTTTGTTGTTGCGTTGGTGTGCGCAGCTATATTTCGGTCGGACGGGGGGAAATAAAAAGGAAATTGGTGCTGCCAGATGAGCGCGAAATGGCCGAATGTTTCGAATTGGCCCCTTCGATTGCCGAACCGGTTCATTCGCCGAAAGGTGTGCGGGTTTTTTTTTTCTTTTCCACAAACTGTATCCCAGCGGGAAATGAAGCGGCTGAAAATATGCATTAACGAGCGGTTTTTTTTTTTGAAGCAATGAGGTGCTCCAAAGACGCCCATTGATCGCATAAATTTAACATTTCATGTCATTGCGAGAAAGATCTTGTCATTAGGTTTTGCGTAAAGCCCGAAACACAATGCACACGGCGATCCTTAAGGCAATAGAATGGATTATAGAGAGAAGATGGAGAGTCAGGATGATCTGCGACAGTCAGGCCGCTCTACAATCTTTAGACAATCCAATCGTCTTTTCGAAGATGGTACGTGAGTGTAAAGCGCGGTTGAACTCTGTTGGCAGATTCAATGACTGGGTTCCGGGTCACCAAGGTACATAAATGGCCATGAAATAGCGCGGATGCATTAGCAAAAGCTGGATCGGAGTCAGCCATGGTTGGACCAGAGCCAGTTTTCGGTGTGCCTGTTACCTCTGTTTGGGCTGCCGTTGATGAGTGGGTGAGTAAATCGCACATTGAGAGATGGCGGCTTTTTCCGGGAATGCGGCAGACCAGAAACCTTGTTGACGGACCAAGTGCGGACGAACCGCTGCTTTTCTTCTCAAATTGAGCAGAAAGGAATGTAGTAGTATGGTTGGTGTTCTCACAGGGCACAGCTCGTGTGGCCTACACATGGTCAGATTGAGAATCATTGACGACCCCATGTGACGACTGATTGTGACGAGAGCGACGACACGACGGAACATTTTCTTCTCGAGTGTCCAGCTTCACTCTTTTGCAAGAATCCATGTATACGGCGTCGATGTTATGAGAGGATGGAGGAACTCCGTTCTCGCTCGCTACCTGAGCTTTTGAAATTCGTGAGCAGGACGAAAAAGTTCGAGTAGAGACTCGGGGATTCGAGTATAATGGGCCAGGTGGCCTGAATGCTCAAGACTCGCCTTTTAGTTTGTCTTCCCCACACCAAACAACAACGACAACAACCTCCCAGAATTCTCAAGACTCAAGAATTCTCATAGACGGGACTACATGTCACACTGCGCAGACAGATCTGGCCAAAGCTGGATCCGAATCGCTCTAAACGGCTGACTCTGCTCAAAAGGGCGGACATCAGCAAAACAGTCGGTGGTGTCCTAACCGGACACTGTCTTATAGGTCGACATGCAGAAAGGCTCGGACTTTTCTCGAACGACTTCTGTAGAAGCTGCCAGGACGCGGTGCAGGAGGCGACAGTCCTTCGCTTTCTCTGTACTTGTCCAGCTCGGTCCGCCAGAAGAAAAGCTCATCTCGGAGCTACTACTTCTTCAACTTGTCTTGGTGATCTTGCCGCAATGTAGGTCGCGAGAATCCAACGCTTCATTACAAACTCTAAATGGTTCGACGAGTATGATCCTGTGGTATCATACAACGGACCTCCTAGGTCTAAGTGTGTCCCGTGTTCTCACGGACAGCCACGCGTACCAACCTACCCGACATTGGGCCCTCTGGTTCTAGGCCAGTATAGTAGCAAGTTAAGAGCTCGCGTCGACAGCGTTTCCTGAATCACCACGTCATAGGCACCGGCTACAACATCCACCGCCGAGGAGTTGTCAAGATCTTTCAGTGCTCCATTTAGAGAGTGAGTACCCACAAAAGTTGTGATAATACCAGTCACCTCTCACTGGGAAAGGTACAAAGAGAACACAGAGATATATGGATGACAAGCAGCGATTGAGTTGGAGGCGAACGTCGTCTCATTCAGTTGCACGCAAAACAACAACAAATTGACATAAGGTTCCTGTTTTGTCTCGCTCACTCTCACGCTAAAACAAGAACAATTTGATATAACGGACCTGTTTTGTCTCACTTTTCACCGTGTTTTTGGCTTCAAAGCGCTTTATACAAAACCGATGGCTTTTCGTCTCCACTAACTCTATAAAAGAACATCGTGCATATGCTTGAGCGTAAGGTTCCTGTATACGTGTGTGAGTATACAGTGACTCTACTTCAGCGGAGCTCTGAGAAAAACTCCCTCCGCAGCACACCGGACATGCTGTGCCAACCTTAGACATTTTTTGCAAGCAAATGGCAGCCAGTGCGGGCCATTCGACCAAAGCCTGAAACACAATGCTCACGTTCCGTTCCGTCACGTTTAGCTGTCAAAGTAGACCTTATGGGCTGGCCATGTACACAATGCACGCAATGGTCGTTACGGACGAGTTCACCTAAATTCAACTTTTACGGATCACATAACCTCACTTTTCGTGACGGAACGGAACGGAACGTGTGCATTGTGTTACGGGCTTTAAGGCCTCCAAACTGTGGACTGACATATGCGCCTTGCATTTAAATCCAGGAGGAGTCGATACTTCTTAAATTTGTTGAAGCAATTTCAAAGTACTTGGATCCTTATTTGCGATAAAGGACTCCCAATTTTGTTGTATTTTAAGACCTTTTTGCCCACCAGTTTTTGCACGGAATTTTTCCGAACTCGCGCATTTTGATGGTCTACGCTTTGTGCACTAAGCGTAGCTGAGGCTGGCCCCACGTCGGGCTCCATTTGTTGTGGTTTAGGCCCCTTTTTTTTTTGACACCTTGACCTAAACCACAACAAACTACTTCGATTTGAGTAGTTAAGTCCGCGCTTGTAATCGAAGTGCTTGGATTTTTTCCCGCTGGGTAATGTTGTCGGAACGAGGGGGGGGGGGGGTGAGATGAAAGCGACTATGTGTGTGTGTGACCGACACGACCCGAAACGGGCAGCCGCAACGTAGGTAGCCCAGTCACAGTCTTCGTCGTTATTCCGAGCTGCTAATAGGGTGCCTCTGTCCTGCCTGTCGTGAAAAATTCGATTTCGTTTCCGTCGCCGCGGCCTTTAAATCCAAACGTTTCCGTTTTGTTTTTATTTATTTTGTAGTTTTTTTTTTCGTTCCGTTTGTTGGCAAAACGTGCGTTCCCGATGTTTTGTGTTTTCTGCCACCTTTTGTCGTCGTCTCGTGCTCCCTAATTTTCCGTTTATTTTTTTTTTTTTTTTCCCCCCTCTTCCGGTTTCCTTGGGAAGCCTGCAGCGTTTCGGACGCTACAATTTGTTGTTGTGGTTGGCATTTCTTCGGTCGTTTATTTTTCGCCGTGGTTTTTCGGACCGCTTTTTTTATTTCGTAAAGAAAAGAAAAAAAAAAACTGCAAAGACAGAGCCGGACCCAAGAGGAGCGGTAGAAACTAAAGAAGAAGAAAAAAAAAAAAAAAAAACGGAACGCTCATCATTTCGGAAAGTGGTGGTTTTGTGTTCGGTTTCTTTCCCCCCGTGCCCCACCGTTTGGTCCAGGAGCCGCGCCAACATTACTGTCGCGTTCTTTTTCGTCGCTGTCCAGCCGAACCACTCGATTATTTGTTGTATGCCGGCTACTTGAAAATAAAACATTCGGACGCCAAAAAAGTATTTCGAAGGTTGCGTGTACGCGCGCGCACGCGTCGAGTCATCGCCGAGTAGAAAACAAAGCCGAGCATAACGCGACGCCGCTTTGCCGCGCACCCGTCTACAGCGACGCACCGCAAATCGATGTGTGATCCGTCAACCGAATAAATTGCATAATTTTATAGCGGAAAAGACACGGCGTTTTTTCTTTCCCCCCCCCGCCCCGCCTGCCGCGGGATCTTTTCGAGAATATCGTGTGCGCGCACGAAGTCCCCGACTCAAGTCCGGGCCGTCGTGTGAGAAAACAGAAAAAAAATAAAAAAGATCCGAGTGTCGGGAAGAAAGTTTTTCGGCGGCGAACGTTGGCACTAAAAATTCGCCGTGCGCGCCGACAACAACAACAAAAGCTTCGCGCCGCACATTTAGTTCACACTAAAATCGCGCAGCAGCAGAATCCAGGTCGTCACGAACTCCGGTACAAGTAAATCGAAATAAAGCGCGTCTTAAAAACAAAGAAAAGAACCGATCGAGAAAAAAAAATCGTTTTCGCTTGCCCCCCGCATCCAAACGTATTCCGAAGACCCCGCCGTGCGGCATCGTACGCTCAATTCGCCCCGTATTCACTGTCGGCGGACACCCGACGAAACACACACACATCGGCCTGAAGCGTACAGACAATTTTTTTCAAAATGGCCTCCGTTAAAGACACCGCATCATTTTTCGCTCACGGAAATTCCAAACAATTCGATTTTTGTCTTAAACTTTATCCGCAAGCGTTGAAACTGAAGGCCGAGAAGCGTAACAAGAAGCCCGAGGAGCTGATACGTTTAGACGACTGGTAATTATTGCAACATTTTTCTTGTTTTTTTTTTTTTTGGTTCGTTCGTTCGGAAAGTTTCCCAAGTTTTTTTTTTTTGGTTCGTTTATCGTCGCGAGTTTCCT
The DNA here is from genome assembly GCA_949128065.1 of Beris chalybata. Classification (NCBI taxonomy): domain Eukaryota; kingdom Metazoa; phylum Arthropoda; class Insecta; order Diptera; family Stratiomyidae; genus Beris; species Beris chalybata. The sequence goes on from OX421898.1 coordinate 9,386,595, forward strand.
TTTTTTTTCCGCACGTTTCAATTGCACGGTGCTCCCGGGCATCTTCGGAACACGCAAAAAAAAGAAAAGTAAAAGAAATTCGGGCGGTTTTTGATTCGATCCCACCTTCTCCGCACCGCCCTCCCTCCTCTCTGTAACGTTTCGTACATTTTCCTGTCACCGTCCTGGAGTGGTTTGTTGTTGTTTTTATTGTTTGAATCGCTGCCAAGACACGATGAGAAAAATACAGAAATTCAAATTAATTTCTGACATGGACATTGTGTTGAAAATGGAGTGTGGTTTCTTTTCTTTTCTTTTGTTAAGAATTGCCGTAGATTTTCGACTTGGGTTGAAAAATCGATCGAATAGTTTTTGCATGCACTGTGAAGTACCCGGGGTGAGGGGGTGGACGAGAATGTGACGGCGCGATAGAGTGCGACGGTCATTAGTAGTGAAGTTCGTCGTGTGTGGCGCGCGTCACGTGATGCGTTGCGTCCCGTTGGGGGGTCGTTCGAACTTAGTCGAAAACGTTGCAGATTTTTTTTTTTTTGTTTTAAAATCCGTTTTCCTAAAAAAACGACAATATAATTTGTTTTTTTTTTTTTTGAAAAATTGGCTTGTGGTGAAGGAGAGAAGAGACTCAGTGCCGGAAATTCGGCCCGAGAAATTTACAGGGACAAGGACCGCGAAGCGATTGCAAACAAATGGCGACTTATTTTCCGATTGCTTTTCACAGGTATCAAAATGAGCTGCCCGAACGAATCAAACAGAGAGGAAAGGACGCGCATATGGTGCACGAAGAACTCGTACAAACGATGAAATGGAAACAGTCGGTAAGTGTGTGTTTCGGGGAAGAGAATTCCCCGTTTCGGTTTTGGCGGCTTTTCTAAACCGAAAAGTTTTTTTTTTGTAGCGCGGCAAGTTCTATCCGCAACTGTCGTACCTGGTCAAAGTGAATACACCGCGTGCCGTCATGCAAGAGACAAAGAAAGCGTTCAAGAAGCTACCGAATCTGGAACAAGCAATAACAGCCCTGTCGAACTTGAAGGGTGTCGGCACAACAATGGCTTCGGCCTTGTTAGCGGCCGCTGCGCCCGATAAGGCACCGTTCATGGCCGACGAATGCTTGATGGCAATACCCGAAATCGAGGGTATCGACTATACGACCAAAGAGTATTTGAATTTTGTGCAGCACATTCAGACGGCCGTGACGCGTCTCAATTCCGAAAAGGATAGCAATTCGTCGTGGTCACCACATCGGTAAGTTGGCTTCGAAGGGTGCGTGTTCAGCCAAGTTACGGGACCTCTTTTTTTTCTGTTTTCCCTCCCCTAGGGTGGAACTGGCACTCTGGACACATTTCGTTGCATCCGACTTAAAACCTGAACTTCTCGACGATTTGCCGCAGGGTACACACCATCATCCAGCGTCGGCCGGTACCAATGAAGTTGTTGTTGTCGTCGGCAATGGCGTCGGGGTCGATTCGGACGATATTATAACGTCTTCGACAACCACCACGCTAACGCCACCGCCAACCAATGACGACTCGGAAACACTACAAATCAACAATTTGCCGTCGTCTACGTCGTCGTCGCCAACATCGAACACGATAATAACAACGACAACGCCGGCAGCTAACAATCGGCCTGTTGAGGTGTCGGACGAAAGCAATTTGGAACCTCCGGTCGCTGCGTCCAACGGCAGCAACGGCAATGGTAGATTTTACAGTCCCTCCCTCCCCTCCCGTTTTAAGGGCTACCCTAACCGTTTTTCGGTTTTATTTTAGGCGCTCTTGACAGCCTCGACGAAAGCACACGATCGGAAGACAGTCTAGAAAAGCCGACAACTCCAATTGTAGTCAATGACGAAACAAATGACAGCGACTCATTGAGCAGCGCTAAACGGTAAGGCGACTTGCTATCATAATTTGACACGTGTCCATCATTTCAATCCCGCCCCCTCCCGTTCTAGATCATTGGACTGCGAAAGTATCGACGATCAGACTGAAAGCAGCAGCCAACCAGAAATAAAAAAGATACGAAATAATTGATAAGAGAGACAAAGAGAGAGTAAATAATTCTAAAAACAAACAAACAAACAACCAACACAAACAAAAATCAGTTAAAGCCAAGAAAAACCCAACAAACAAACAATTACATGTATAAAAGAAAAAAAAAAACCTAGAAAAGAATGGAAAGTACGCAAACAAAATCTCTCGTTATAATTAAAAAAAAATATATTTTACTTAAAAAAACAAAACCCGGAAAAAACGATAAGTTATACAAGTAAATTGTTGTCGTAAATAATTATAAATAAATAAAAAACCACTTAATTCAAATCATGTTAGACAGGGAAACCGAAACTTAGAGAAAACAAAAAAAAAAAATCGCGGGGGTTGTATTTTAAGAAAATTGTGTGTTAAACAAATTATTATAATTAATTTTTTTTTTTATTTATAACAATTAATTTTAGCTATAAATTTAACTTTAAAACAAGGACAACTATCACAAATACAATTGCGCTAATTTTTTTTTTTTTTTTACTTAATTACAATTTGTTTTTGTGTTGCGCGCCGAGAAAAAAAAAACAAAAAACAACCAATACATTTATTTTTCATATAAAATTTGTTTAAAATATTAAAAAAAAAAAAGAATGAAATGAAGTTTTCCGCCATCAAGTAGCGGAGTCTGAAAACTTCTGAAAATTGTAGAAAAAAGAAAACAATCATATTGGAGGCTACGACGACTTTCCTGTTATCGTGGCGAAAATTTTTACATAAATAGAAAAAAATTAACAAAAAGAGACGAGATTTACATAGAATTTTTTTTTTAATTAATTTAATTATATCATTGTTTTTTTTTTTTTTTTGTATTCATAATATATATATATTTTTTTTTTTTATAATTGTATTTACCACTGTAAATTAATACTATGGTACTTTAAGGTCCACAGTATTGTAAAGTAAAAAAAAAAAAAATATATTGGTTAAAACAAGACAAAACAAAAAAAAAAAAAATATTCCATGAACGAAGAAGCAGATAGAGAGGTAATTCCCCCAGTCCACCGTGTGATGGGGGCCAAAGTGTGGGGGTCGACGCGAATGTGTTTAAGTAGTGCAGTTCTGTCTAGGAATTTAAATGACTGGTTGCTTCCGACGTGTGATACTCCCCCCGCTTGAAAACAGTAAGAAAAATTTCGGCTGTCCGAGGGGCTCTAATCTTCCCGCAACAGAGTCGTCCGGTTATCGAGGGGCGCTAATCTTCCCGCAACAGAGCCTCCCGTTACTCTCCGCGCTAACTCGACACGCATTTAAAGGCCCCCGAACTTCGAGAGTGGGGCGGGCATTGAAATCAAAAAAAAAAAAAACAAAAATCGTGGGAGGGGGCTTGAAGCTGGGCCCGCCCTCCAGCCGCCAATCTTCCATTAGTCGTTTTCAAATTTTTTTTCATTAATTCCAAGAAAAGAATGCGATTGCGACCTGAAATCGCTTTAAATTAAAACAAAAAAAACCCATAATTAAATACTTAAAAACACTAAACGAAACTTCTTTAGTTTTTTTTTTTTTTTGTAGTCCGGAGCGCGAATTACTGTAAAACAAACAGCGAAATAACAAAATATATATACATAAAAAAAATAGATCAATAATAAAATATAATCGATTGCCTTATACAAAATAAACCGACATATACAAATAATAAAAAAAAAAAAAAACCATTAACGTACGAATTAGAAGAGCTGGAGGAGTGGATTAGAAGGGCGCGCGTAGCACACCCCCTCCCCCGACTACTCCAAACATTTTATCACCTGCGTATGGAGAGAAATTCTTTGATTAAATACAAAAACCAACTGACACTGCGAATTATCAACACAAGAAAAAAAAAAATAGAAATACAATTAAAAAGAAAATCGTAAGAAATTATATAAAATAAAAATATTTACCTAGAAATTAGATTTGTAATTAAAAAGAAAATCGAAAAGGCTTTTATTTCTCTTTCTTTGTTTTCCTCTCTCCTTTCCTTTGGTTTCCTCTCTCCTCTCCTTTCTTTTCCTCTCCTTTCCTTTATTTTCCTCTCCTTTCCTTTCTTTTCCTCTCTCCTTTCCTTTCTTTTCCTCTTTCCTTTCTTTTCCTCTTTCCTTTCTTTTCCTCTTTCCTTTCTTTTCCTCTCTCCTTTTCTATGTTTTCCTTTCTCCTTTCCTTTCTCCTTTCCTTTTCCTTTCTCCTTTCCTTTCTTTTCCTTTCTCCTTTCCTTTGTTTTCCATTCTCCTTTCCTTTGTTTTCCTCTCTCCTTTCTTTTCCTTTCTCCTTTCCTTTCTTTTCCTCTCCTTCCTTTCATTTCCTCTCTCCTTTGTTTTTTCTCTTTCCTTTCCTTTGTTTTTTCTCTTTCCTTTCCTTTGTTTTCCTCTCTCATTTCCTTTCCTTTGTTTTCCTCTCATTTCCTTTCCTTTTTCCTCTTTCTTTTTTTTCCTCTCTCATTTCCTTTCCTTTTTCCTCTTTCTTTTTTTTCCTCTCTCATTTCCTTTCCTTTTTCCTCTTTCTTTTTTTTCCTCTCTCCTTTCCTTTCTTTTCCTCACCTTTCCTTTGTTTTCCCCTCTTCTTTCCTTTCCTTTCCTCTCCTCTCCTTTCTTTTCCTCTTTCCTTTCTTTTCCACCCCTTTCCTTTTTTTTCCTCTCCTTTCCTTTATTTTCCTCTCTCCTTTCCTTTATTTTCCTCTCTCCTTTCCTTTCTTTTCCTCTCTCCTTTCCTTTCTTTTCCTCTCTCCTTTCCTTTCTTTACCTCTCCTTTCCTTTGTTTTCCTCTTTTCTTTCCTTTGTTTTCCTCTTTTCTTTCCTTTGTTTTCCTCTTTTCTTTCCTTTGTTTTCTTCTCTCCTTTCCTTTCCTCTCCTTTCTTTTCCTCTTTCCTTTCTTTTCCTCTCTCCTTTCCTTTCCTCTCCTTTCTTTTCCTCTTTCCTTTCTCTTTTCCTTTGTTTTCCTCTTTCCTTTCTTTTCCTCTTTCCTTTCTTTTCCTCTCTCCTTTCCTTTGTTTTCCTCTTTTCTTTCCTTTGTTTTCCTCTCTCCTTTCTTTTCCTCTTTCTGTTTTTTCCTCTCTCCTTTCCTTTCTTTTCCTCTCCTTTCCTTTCCTTTCCTTTCCTTTCCTTTCCTTTCCTTTCCTTTCCTTTCCTTTCCTCTCTCATTTCCTTTCTTTTCCTCTCTCCTTTCCTTTTTTTTCCTCGTCATTCAATCGAAAAGGCATTTACTTCTTTTTTTCCCCCGCTCATTTCAAACCTAACGGTTCGAACAATAAGCTCGCGCCCGAACCCCTGATCTGGAGCAAGTTAAGCACATCACAGAACCAACCGGATGTTGCGCTCGTTTAACCAGCATTAAACCGCGTATTCCTAACAAAAGTCTTAGACCACAAAAATGCCAACAGATGTCACTCACCATATCCCGGGTATCTCCTATAGTTTGTCACCGCTAGGGGTGCTGTAAACACTTAGCTCTGTGATTAGCGTATACAAAAGCCCTAGATTACTGTATACAGAAACCATGGTTTAGTGTATACAGCAACCCTTGGCATCGCTACCAGAAGAATTAAATTCCTTCTTGTTCAAATATTCCAGCAGATGTCGTCACAATCTGCAGTAGGAAATGGAACTTGGCGGGTACTTTTCAATTTTAACGGTTTATTTTCGACGTTTTTGGCCACCCCTTCGCCAATTTTGATCGGATTTCATTTTGGGTAACAGTTTCGAGCAGCTGTTGAGCCCCCCTTTCATTTCATGTAGCATTTGGAAAAATTTCAAATTTTGAATTTTCAAAAAAAATGCCACTAAACCCCTTGCCATTTTTTGGGGCGATTTTTCGAAATTCTGTTCCTGTGGTCCGATTTTGACGAATGTTGGCTTAAATTAAAGGTACGGGTGTCCCCTTTTCAAATCAGCAAACAGATTTACAAAATACAATCTTTTTGCGGCCAGAAGGGCAAAACAACGAGTTGCGAATTTTCACAGTTTTTTTTTCCACGTTCTTGGCTACCACTTCCTCATTTCTTCTTCCATTTCCTTTGAGTTTAGTTTTCCTGAAAGCTGACAGTCTCACCTTTAGTTTGGTGTGCGAATCATGAAAATCTGAGAATATGTTTTTGTGGAAATGATTTTTCTTTGGATTTTTGTGACTATTTTCAGCAGAGTTTCCGGTTCTTGCTCCACATTTTCGGCCCCAATTCCCCCCGTTTTGATCGGATTTCATTCTGGTTTACGGTTAAGGAGAGCTGTTGAGCTCCCCTTTCATTTCATGTAGCATTTTGAAAAATTTCATCGGAACTTTAACCTTTTCATCCTCGCCCACCCTCTCCCTATACACCCTTAACCACAAAACTTTTCTCCTGACTCAATTAGCGCTACTTCTGGTAAAAATGCCAAGCATCTATCTTACACTGATCTTGAGATATGAAATGTGTTTCATTTGAAAAATTCTTATCCCCTCCACTTCTATGCTCCACCTCCCACTTAAAAATTTTACTTTGATCAATCTTTATTTGTCGACTTTTATACCCAAACCGAATTTTATTTTTCAAGAGCAATTGGTTCATGAGATATCATAATCTAAACGCCTTATATTTCCCCCCACTCCCACACCCCTTCGTGAATATTGACAATTTTTATGCAAATGGGCTTACTATTAGAGCTCTATAGAAATTCCAAGTTTCAGTTTCATAAGCGGTTACTGAGATCTAGAAACCAAAATTTTCCGTCTAAAACGCTTCCCGCTCCTTCCCCCTCACACCCCCACCCCTAAAAATTTGGTCACTTCAAGGAGCCTACCCCGTCTATTCGTAAAAAAAATTTCAATTTAATATCTCAAAGCGTTTGGGAGCTACGAGCCTCCAAACGATTTTGCGTACGGCGTACGGCGGACAGACGGACTGAAAATTTTTATTGCTTTTTTCGTGTCTACGAGTTATGAAACGTGAAAATAAAAATTTTGAGGGTAGCAAATTTTTTTTTTTTTTAAAAAATCAATCACAATATAATAATTAAAATAATAAAGTAAAAGCCAAAAAAGCCGGCGTCTCTTGGGCGCCAATTTATTCAAAATGGCCGCGATTTGGAGCGGGCTTGTCTAAATAAAAGATGCTGCAGCCAACGTTCCAAAAGGCCAGGGGCAAACTAAGAATGGTATCAAGTTCGTTCGTTGGGGGAGTACGCGGGGGAGTCTTAGAGTCCCCCACGCAGGTGTGGACATCGAAATACAATCCTGTGTATTCTTAAAGACAGGGACTGCGCGGTCAGAGTCGAAGTCCGTGTTCTGTTTGGTCCTTTTTGACCCGATTTTCATTCTGTTTGATTTTTTGAGTAGCTGACAGTCTCACCTTTAATTTGATGTGTAATTTGTGACTATTCGCGAAAATGGTTTCCCAGAAAATTGATTTGTTCCCGAAAAATGCGCGAAATTCCCAAGGGTACCCTTGGGGAGTTTTTAATCGAAAAAGATCGAATTTTGGAGTTGTGGCGCTCCACAGTTTCGACCAGCACCGCCTCATTTTTGACCCGATTTTCATTCTGTTTGATTTTTTGAGTAGCTGACAGTCTCACCTTTAATTTGATGTGTAATTTGTGACTATTCGCGAAAATGGTTTCCCAGAAAATTGATTTGTTCCCGAAAAATGCGCGAAATTCCCAAGGTACCCTTGGGGAGTTTTTAATCGAAAAAGATCGAATTTTGGAGTTGTGGCGCTCCACAGTTTCGACCAGCACCGCCTCATTTTTGACCCGATTTTCATTCTGTTTGATTTTTTGAGTAGCTGACAGTCTCACCTTTAATTTGATGTGTAATTTGTGACTATTCGCGAAAATGGTTTCCCAGAAAATTGATTTGTTCCCGAAAAATGCGCGAAATTCCCAAGGTACCCTTGGGGAGTTTTTAATCGAAAAAGATCGAATTTTGGGAGTTGTGGGCGCTCCACAGTTTCGACCAGCACCGCCTCATTTTTGACCCGATTTTCATTCTGTTTGATTTTTTGAGTAGCTGACAGTCTCACCTTTAATTTGATGTGTAATTTGTGACTATTCGCGAAAATGGTTTCCCAGAAAATTGATTTGTTCCCGAAAAATGCGCGAAATTCCCAAGGTACCCTTGGGGAGTTTTTAATCGAAAAAGATCGAATTTTGGAGTTGTGGCGCTCCACAGTTTCGACCAGCACCGCCTCATTTTTGACCCGATTTTCATTCTGTTTGATTTTTTGAGTAGCTGACAGTCTCACCTTTAATTTGATGTGTAATTTGTGACTATTCGCGAAAATGGTTTCCCAGAAAATTGATTTGTTCCCGAAAAATGCGCGAAATTCCCAAGGTACCCTTGGGGAGTTTTTAATCGAAAAAGATCGAATTTTGGAGTTGTGGCGCTCCACAGTTTCGACCAGCACCGCCTCATTTTTGACCCGATTTTCATTCTGTTTGATTTTTTGAGTAGCTGACAGTCTCACCTTTAATTTGATGTGTAATTTGTGACTATTCGCGAAAATGGTTTCCCAGAAAATTGATTTGTTCCCGAAAAATGCGCGAAATTCCCAAGGTACCCTTGGGGAGTTTTTAATCGAAAAAGATCGAATTTTGGAGTTGTGGCGCTCCACAGTTTCGACCAGCACCGCCTCATTTTGACCCGATTTTCATTCTGTTTGATTTTTTGAGTAGCTGACAGTCCTCACCTTTAATTTGATGTGTAATTTGTGACTATTCGCGAAAATGGTTTCCCAGAAAATTGATTTGTTCCCGAAAAATGCGCGAAATTCCCAAGGTACCCTTGGGGAGTTTTTAATCGAAAAAGATCGAATTTTGGAGTTGTGGCGCTCCACAGTTTCGACCAGCACCGCCTCATTTTTGACCCGATTTTCATTCTGTTTGATTTTTTGAGTAGCTGACAGTCTCACCTTTAATTTGATGTGTAATTTGTGACTATTCGCGAAAATGGTTTCCCAGAAAATTGATTTGTTCCCGAAAAATGCGCGAAATTCCCAAGGTACCCTTGGGGAGTTTTTAATCGAAAAAGATCGAATTTTGGAGTTGTGGCGCTCCACAGTTTCGACCAGCACCGCCTCATTTTTGACCCGATTTTCATTCTGTTTGATTTTTTGAGTAGCTGACAGTCTCACCTTTAATTTGATGTGTAATTTGTGACTATTCGCGAAAATGGTTTCCCAGAAAATTGATTTGTTCCCGAAAAATGCGCGAAATTCCCAAGGGTACCCTTGGGGAGTTTTTAATCGAAAAAGATCGAATTTTGGAGTTGTGGCGCTCCACAGTTTCGACCAGCACCGCCTCATTTTTGACCCGATTTTCATTCTGTTTGATTTTTTGAGTAGCTGACAGTCTCACCTTTAATTTGATGTGTAATTTGTGACTATTCGCGAAAATGGTTTCCCAGAAAATTGATTTGTTCCCGAAAAATGCGCGAAATTCCCAAGGTACCCTTGGGGAGTTTTTAATCGAAAAAGATCGAATTTTGGAGTTGTGGCGCTCCACAGTTTCGACCAGCACCGCCTCATTTTTGACCCGATTTTCATTCTGTTTGATTTTTTGAGTAGCTGACAGTCTCACCTTTAATTTGATGTGTAATTTGTGACTATTCGCGAAAATGGTTTCCCAGAAAATTGATTTGTTCCCGAAAAATGCGCGAAATTCCCAAGGTACCCTTGGGGAGTTTTTAATCGAAAAAGATCGAATTTTGGAGTTGTGGCGCTCCACAGTTTCGACCAGCACCGCCTCATTTTTGACCCGATTTTCATTCTGTTTGATTTTTTGAGTAGCTGACAGTCTCACCTTTAATTTGATGTGTAATTTGTGACTATTCGCGAAAATGGTTTCCCAGAAAATTGATTTGTTCCCGAAAAATGCGCGAAATTCCCAAGGTACCCTTGGGGAGTTTTTAATCGAAAAAGATCGAATTTTGGAGTTGTGGCGCTCCACAGTTTCGACCAGCACCGCCTCATTTTTGACCCGATTTTCATTCTGTTTGATTTTTTGAGTAGCTGACAGTCTCACCTTTAATTTGATGTGTAATTTGTGACTATTCGCGAAAATGGTTTCCCAGAAAATTGATTTGTTCCCGAAAAATGCGCGAAATTCCCAAGGTACCCTTGGGGAGTTTTTAATCGAAAAAGATCGAATTTTGGAGTTTGTGGCGCTCCACAGTTTCGACCAGCACCGCCTCATTTTTGACCCGATTTTCATTCTGTTTGATTTTTTGAGTAGCTGACAGTCTCACCTTTAATTTGATGTGTAATTTGTGACTATTCGCGAAAATGGTTTCCCAGAAAATTGATTTGTTCCCGAAAAATGCGCGAAATTCCAAGGTACCCTTGGGGAGTTTTTAATCGAAAAAGATCGAATTTTGGAGTTGTGGCGCTCCACAGTTTCGACCAGCACCGCCTCATTTTTGACCCGATTTTCATTCTGTTTGATTTTTTGAGTAGCTGACAGTCTCACCTTTAATTTGATGTGTAATTTGTGACTATTCGCGAAAATGGTTTCCCAGAAAATTGATTTGTTCCCGAAAAATGCGCGAAATTCCCAAGGTACCCTTGGGGAGTTTTTAATCGAAAAAGATCGAATTTTGGAGTTGTGGCGCTCCACAGTTTCGACCAGCACCGCCTCATTTTTGACCCGATTTTCATTCTGTTTGATTTTTTGAGTAGCTGACAGTCTCACCTTTAATTTGATGTGTAATTTGTGACTATTCGCGAAAATGGTTTCCCAGAAAATTGATTTGTTCCCGAAAAATGCGCGAAATTCCCAAGGGGTACCCTTGGGGAGTTTTTAATCGAAAAAGATCGAATTTTGGAGCTGTGGCGCTCCACAGTTTCGACCAGCACCGCCTCATTTTTGACCCGATTTTCATTCTGTTTGATTTTTTGAGTAGCTGACAGTCTCACCTTTAATTTGATGTGTAATTTGTGACTATTCGCGAAAATGGTTTCCCAGAAAATTGATTTGTTCCCGAAAAATGCGCGAAATTCCCAAGGGTACCCTTGGGGAGTTTTTAATCGAAAAAGATCGAATTTTGGAGTTGTGGCGCTCCACAGTTTCGACCAGCACCGCCTCATTTTTGACCCGATTTTCATTCTGTTTGATTTTTTGAGTAGCTGACAGTCTCACCTTTAATTTGATGTGTAATTTGTGACTATTCGCGAAAATGGTTTCCCAGAAAATTGATTTGTTCCCGAAAAATGCGCGAAATTCCAAGGTACCCTTGGGGAGTTTTTAATCGAAAAAGATCGAATTTTGGAGTTGTGGCGCTCCACAGTTTCGACCAGCACCGCCTCATTTTTGACCCGATTTTCATTCTGTTTGATTTTTTGAGTAGCTGACAGTCTCACCTTTAATTTGATGTGTAATTTGTGACTATTCGCGAAAAATGGTTTCCCAGAAAATTGATTTGTTCCCGAAAAATGCGCGAAATTCCCAAGGGGGTACCCTTGGGGAGTTTTTAATCGAAAAAGATCGAATTTTGGGGCTGTGGCGCTCCACAGTTTCGACCAGCACCGCCTCATTTTTTGACCCGATTTTCATTCTGTTTGATTTTTTGAGTAGCTGACAGTCTCACCTTTAATTTGATGTGTAATTTGTGACTATTCGCGAAAATGGTTTCCCAGAAAATTGATTTGTTCCCGAAAAATGCGCGAAATTCCCAAGGTACCCTTGGGGAGTTTTTAATCGAAAAAGATCGAATTTTGGAGTTGTGGCGCTCCACAGTTTCGACCAGCACCGCCTCATTTTTGACCCGATTTTCATTCTGTTTGATTTTTTGAGTAGCTGACAGTCTCACCTTTAATTTGATGTGTAATTTGTGACTATTCGCGAAAATGGTTTCCCAGAAAATTGATTTGTTCCCGAAAAATGCGCGAAATTCCCAAGGTACCCTTGGGGAGTTTTTAATCGAAAAAGATCGAATTTTGGAGTTGTGGCGCTCCACAGTTTCGACCAGCACCGCCTCATTTTTGACCCGATTTTCATTCTGTTTGATTTTTTGAGTAGCTGACAGTCTCACCTTTAATTTGATGTGTAATTTGTGACTATTCGCGAAAATGGTTTCCCAGAAAATTGATTTGTTCCCGAAAAATGCGCGAAATTCCCAAGGGTACCCTTGGGGAGTTTTTAATCGAAAAAGATCGAATTTTGGAGTTGTGGCGCTCCACAGTTTCGACCAGCACCGCCTCATTTTTGACCCGATTTTCATTCTGTTTGATTTTTTGAGTAGCTGACAGTCTCACCTTTAATTTGATGTGTAATTTGTGACTATTCGCGAAAATGGTTTCCCAGAAAATTGATTTGTTCCCGAAAAATGCGCGAAATTCCCAAGGGGTACCCTTGGGGAGTTTTTAATCGAAAAAGATCGAATTTTGGAGCTGTGGCGCTCCACAGTTTCGACCAGCACCGCCTCATTTTTGACCCGATTTTCATTCTGTTTGATTTTTTGAGTAGCTGACAGTCTCACCTTTAATTTGATGTGTAATTTGTGACTATTCGCGAAAATGGTTTCCCAGAAAATTGATTTGTTCCCGAAAAATGCGCGAAATTCCCAAGGGGTACCCTTGGGGAGTTTTTAATCGAAAAAGATCGAATTTTGGGGCTTGTGGCGCTCCACAGTTTCGACCAGCACCGCCTCATTTTTTGACCCGATTTTCATTCTGTTTGATTTTTTGAGTAGCTGACAGTCTCACCTTTAATTTGATGTGTAATTTGTGACTATTCGCGAAAATGGTTTCCCAGAAAATTGATTTGTTCCCGAAAAATGCGCGAAATTCCCAAGGGTACCCTTGGGGAGTTTTTAATCGAAAAAGATCGAATTTTGGAGTTGTGGCGCTCCACAGTTTCGACCAGCACCGCCTCATTTTTGACCCGATTTTCATTCTGTTTGATTTTTTGAGTAGCTGACAGTCTCACCTTTAATTTGATGTGTAATTTGTGACTATTCGCGAAAATGGTTTCCCAGAAAATTGATTTGTTCCCGAAAAATGCGCGAAATTCCCAAGGGTACCCTTGGGGAGTTTTTAATCGAAAAAGATCGAATTTTGGGAGTTGTGGCGCTCCACAGTTTCGACCAGCACCGCCTCATTTTTGACCCGATTTTCATTCTGTTTGATTTTTTGAGTAGCTGACAGTCTCACCTTTAATTTGATGTGTAATTTGTGACTATTCGCGAAAATGGTTTCCCAGAAAATTGATTTGTTCCCGAAAAATGCGCGAAATTCCCAAGGGGTACCCTTGGGGAGTTTTTAATCGAAAAAGATCGAATTTTGGGGCTTGTGGCGCTCCACAGTTTCGACCAGCACCGCCTCATTTTTGACCCGATTTTCATTCTGTTTGATTTTTTGAGTAGCTGACAGTCTCACCTTTAATTTGATGTGTAATTTGTGACTATTCGCGAAAATGGTTTCCCAGAAAATTGATTTGTTCCCGAAAAATGCGCGAAATTCCCAAGGTACCCTTGGGGAGTTTTTAATCGAAAAAGATCGAATTTTGGAGTTGTGGCGCTCCACAGTTTCGACCAGCACCGCCTCATTTTTGACCCGATTTTCATTCTGTTTGATTTTTTGAGTAGCTGACAGTCTCACCTTTAATTTGATGTGTAATTTGTGACTATTCGCGAAAATGGTTTCCCAGAAAATTGATTTGTTCCCGAAAAATGCGCGAAATTCCCAAGGTACCCTTGGGGAGTTTTTAATCGAAAAAGATCGAATTTTGGAGTTTGTGGCGCTCCACAGTTTCGACCAGCACCGCCTCATTTTTGACCCGATTTTCATTCTGTTTGATTTTTTTGAGTAGCTGACAGTCTCACCTTTAATTTGATGTGTAATTTGTGACTATTCGCGAAAATGGTTTCCCAGAAAATTGATTTGTTCCCGAAAAATGCGCGAAATTCCCAAGGGGTACCCTTGGGGAGTTTTTAATCGAAAAAGATCGAATTTTGGAGTTGTGGCGCTCCACAGTTTCGACCAGCACCGCCTCATTTTTGACCCGATTTTCATTCTGTTTGATTTTTTGAGTAGCTGACAGTCTCACCTTTTAATTTGATGTGTAATTTGTGACTATTCGCGAAAATGGTTTCCCAGAAAATTGATTTGTTCCCGAAAAATGCGCGAAATTCCCAAGGTACCCTTGGGGAGTTTTTAATCGAAAAAGATCGAATTTTGGAGTTGTGGCGCTCCACAGTTTCGACCAGCACCGCCTCATTTTTGACCCGATTTTCATTCTGTTTGATTTTTTGAGTAGCTGACAGTCTCACCTTTAATTTGATGTGTAATTTGTGACTATTCGCGAAAATGGTTTCCCAGAAAATTGATTTGTTCCCGAAAAATGCGCGAAATTCCCAAGGGTACCCTTGGGGAGTTTTTAATCGAAAAAGATCGAATTTTGGAGCTGTGGCGCTCCACAGTTTCGACCAGCACCGCCTCATTTTTGACCCGATTTTCATTCTGTTTGATTTTTTTGAGTAGCTGACAGTCTCACCTTTAATTTGATGTGTAATTTGTGGACTATTCGCGAAAATGGTTTCCCAGAAAATTGATTTGTTCCCGAAAAATGCGCGAAATTCCCAAGGGTACCCTTGGGGAGTTTTTAATCGAAAAAGATCGAATTTTGGAGTTGTGGCGCTCCACAGTTTCGACCAGCACCGCCTCATTTTTGACCCGATTTTCATTCTGTTTGATTTTTTGAGTAGCTGACAGTCTCACCTTTAATTTGATGTGTAATTTGTGACTATTCGCGAAAATGGTTTCCCAGAAAATTGATTTGTTCCCGAAAAATGCGCGAAATTCCCAAGGGGTACCCTTGGGGAGTTTTTAATCGAAAAAGATCGAATTTTGGGGCTGTGGCGCTCCACAGTTTCGACCAGCACCGCCTCATTTTTGACCCGATTTTCATTCTGTTTGATTTTTTGAGTAGCTGACAGTCTCACCTTTAATTTGATGTGTAATTTGTGACTATTCGCGGAAAATGGTTTCCCAGAAAATTGATTTGTTCCCGAAAAATGCGCGAAATTCCCAAGGTACCCTTGGGGAGTTTTTAATCGAAAAAGATCGAATTTTGGAGTTGTGGCGCTCCACAGTTTCGACCAGCACCGCCTCATTTTTGACCCGATTTTCATTCTGTTTGATTTTTTGAGTAGCTGACAGTCCTCACCTTTAATTTGATGTGTAATTTGTGACTATTCGCGAAAATGGTTTCCCAGAAAATTGATTTGTTCCCGAAAAATGCGCGAAATTCCCAAGGGGGTACCCTTGGGGAGTTTTTAATCGAAAAAGATCGAATTTTGGGCTGTGGCGCTCCACAGTTTCGACCAGCACCGCCTCATTTTTGACCCGATTTTCATTCTGTTTGATTTTTTGAGTAGCTGACAGTCTCACCTTTAATTTGATGTGTAATTTGTGACTATTCGCGAAAATGGTTTCCCAGAAAATTGATTTGTTCCCGAAAAATGCGCGAAATTCCCAAGGGTACCCTTGGGGAGTTTTTAATCGAAAAAGATCGAATTTTGGAGTTGTGGCGCTCCACAGTTTCGACCAGCACCGCCTCATTTTTGACCCGATTTTCATTCTGTTTGATTTTTTGAGTAGCTGACAGTCTCACCTTTAATTTGATGTGTAATTTGTGACTATTCGCGAAAATGGTTTCCCAGAAAATTGATTTGTTCCCGAAAAATGCGCGAAATTCCCAAGGGGGTACCCTTGGGGAGTTTTTAATCGAAAAAGATCGAATTTTGGGGCTGTGGCGCTCCACAGTTTCGACCAGCACCGCCTCATTTTTGACCCGATTTTCATTCTGTTTGATTTTTTGAGTAGCTGACAGTCTCACCTTTAATTTGATGTGTAATTTGTGACTATTCGCGAAAATGGTTTCCCAGAAAATTGATTTGTTCCCGAAAAATGCGCGAAATTCCCAAGGTACCCTTGGGGAGTTTTTAATCGAAAAAGATCGAATTTTGGAGTTGTGGCGCTCCACAGTTTCGACCAGCACCGCCTCATTTTTGACCCGATTTTCATTCTGTTTGATTTTTTGAGTAGCTGACAGTCTCACCTTTAATTTGATGTGTAATTTGTGACTATTCGCGAAAATGGTTTCCCAGAAAATTGATTTGTTCCCGAAAAATGCGCGAAATTCCCAAGGGGGTACCCTTGGGGAGTTTTTAATCGAAAAAGATCGAATTTTGGGGCTGTGGCGCTCCACAGTTTCGACCAGCACCGCCTCATTTTTGACCCGATTTTCATTCTGTTTGATTTTTTGAGTAGCTGACAGTCTCACCTTTAATTTGATGTGTAATTTGTGACTATTCGCGAAAATGGTTTCCAGAAAATTGATTTGTTCCCGAAAAATGCGCGAAATTCCCAAGGTACCCTTGGGGAGTTTTTAATCGAAAAAGATCGAATTTTGGAGTTGTGGCGCTCCACAGTTTCGACCAGCACCGCCTCATTTTTGACCCGATTTTCATTCTGTTTGATTTTTTGAGTAGCTGACAGTCTCACCTTTAATTTGATGTGTAATTTGTGACTATTCGCGAAAATGGTTTCCCAGAAAATTGATTTGTTCCCGAAAAATGCGCGAAATTCCCAAGGGGGTACCCTTGGGGAGTTTTTAATCGAAAAAGATCGAATTTTGGGGGCTGTGGCGCTCCACAGTTTCGACCAGCACCGCCTCATTTTTGACCGATTTTCATTCTGTTTGATTTTTTGAGTAGCTGACAGTCTCACCTTTAATTTGATGTGTAATTTGTGACTATTCGCGAAAATGGTTTCCCAGAAAATTGATTTGTTCCCGAAAAATGCGCGAAATTCCCAAGGTACCCTTGGGGAGTTTTTAATCGAAAAAGATCGAATTTTGGAGGTTGTGGCGCTCCACAGTTTCGACCAGCACCGCCTCATTTTGACCCGATTTTCATTCTGTTTGATTTTTTGAGTAGCTGACAGTCTCACCTTTAATTTGATGTGTAATTTGTGACTATTCGCGAAAATGGTTTCCCAGAAAATTGATTTGTTCCCGAAAAATGCGCGAAATTCCCCAAGGGGTACCCTTGGGAGTTTTTAATCGAAAAAGATCGAATTTTGGGGCTGTGGCGCTCCACAGTTTCGACCAGCACCGCTCATTTTTGACCCGATTTTCATTCTGTTTGATTTTTTTGAGTAGCTGACAGTCTCACCTTTAATTTGATGTGTAATTTGTGACTATTCGCGAAAATGGTTTCCCAGAAAATTGATTTGTTCCCGAAAAATGCGCGAAATTCCCAAGGGTACCCTTGGGGAGTTTTTAATCGAAAAAGATCGAATTTTGGAGTTGTGGCGCTCCACAGTTTCGACCAGCACCGCCTCATTTTTGACCCGATTTTCATTCTGTTTGATTTTTTGAGTAGCTGACAGTCTCACCTTTAATTTGATGTGTAATTTGTGACTATTCGCGAAAATGGTTCCCAGAAAATTGATTTGTTCCCGAAAAATGCGCGAAATTCCCAAGGGGGTACCCTTGGGGAGTTTTTAATCGAAAAAGATCGAATTTTGGGGCTGTGGCGCTCCACAGTTTCGACCAGCACCGCATCATTTTTGACCCGATTTTCATTCTGTTTGATTTTTTGAGTAGCTGACAGTCTCACCTTTAATTTGATGTGTAATTTGTGACTATTCGCGAAAATGGTTTCCCAGAAAATTGATTTGTTCCCGAAAAATGCGCGAAATTCCCAAGGGTACCCTTGGGGAGTTTTTAATCGAAAAAGATCGAATTTTGGAGTTGTGGCGCTCCACAGTTTCGACCAGCACCGCCTCATTTTTGACCCGATTTTCATTCTGTTTGATTTTTTGAGTAGCTGACAGTCTCACCTTTAATTTGATGTGTAATTTGTGACTATTCGCGAAAATGGTTTCCCAGAAAATTGATTTGTTCCCGAAAAATGCGCGAAATTCCCAAGGGGTACCCTTGGGGAGTTTTTAATCGAAAAAGATCGAATTTTGGGAGCTGTGGCGCTCCACAGTTTCGACCAGCACCGCCTCATTTTTGACCCGATTTTCATTCTGTTTGATTTTTTGAGTAGCTGACAGTCTCACCTTTAATTTGATGTGTAATTTGTGACTATTCGCGAAAATGGTTTCCCAGAAAATTGATTTGTTCCCGAAAAATGCGCGAAATTCCCAAGGGTAACCCTTGGGGAGTTTTTAATCGAAAAAGATCGAATTTTGGAGTTGTGGCGCTCCACAGTTTCGACCAGCACCGCCTCATTTTTGACCCGATTTTCATTCTGTTTGATTTTTTGAGTAGCTGACAGTCTCACCTTTAATTTGATGTGTAATTTGTGACTATTCGCGAAAATGGTTTCCCAGAAAATTGATTTGTTCCCGAAAAATGCGCGAAATTCCCAAGGTACCCCTTGGGGAGTTTTTAATCGAAAAAGATCGAATTTTGGAGTTGTGGCGCTCCACAGTTTCGACCAGCACCGCCTCATTTTTGACCCGATTTTCATTCTGTTTGATTTTTTGAGTAGCTGACAGTCTCACCTTTAATTTGATGTGTAATTTGTGGACTATTCGCGAAAATGGTTTCCCAGAAAATTGATTTGTTCCCGAAAAATGCGCGAAATTCCCAAGGGTACCCTTGGGGAGTTTTTAATCGAAAAAGATCGAATTTTGGAGTTGTGGCGCTCCACAGTTTCGACCAGCACCGCCTCATTTTTGACCCGATTTTCATTCTGTTTGATTTTTTGAGTAGCTGACAGTCTCACCTTTAATTTGATGTGTAATTTGTGACTATTCGCGAAAATGGTTTCCCCAGAAAATTGATTTGTTCCCGAAAAATGCGCGAAATTCCCAAGGTACCCTTGGGGAGTTTTTAATCGAAAAAGATCGAATTTTGGAGTTGTGGCGCTCCACAGTTTCGACCAGCACCGCCTCATTTTTGACCCGATTTTCATTCTGTTTGATTTTTTGAGTAGCTGACAGTCTCACCTTTAATTTGATGTGTAATTTGTGACTATTCGCGAAAATGGTTTCCCAGAAAATTGATTTGTTCCCGAAAAATGCGCGAAATTCCCAAGGTACCCTTGGGGAGTTTTTAATCGAAAAAGATCGAATTTTGGAGTTGTGGCGCTCCACAGTTTCGACCAGCACCGCCTCATTTTTGACCCGATTTTCATTCTGTTTGATTTTTTGAGTAGCTGACAGTCTCACCTTTAATTTGATGTGTAATTTGTGACTATTCGCGAAAATGGTTTCCCAGAAAATTGATTTGTTCCCGAAAAATGCGCGAAATTCCCAAGGGTACCCTTGGGGAGTTTTTAATCGAAAAAAGATCGAATTTTGGAGTTGTGGCGCTCCACAGTTTCGACCAGCACCGCCTCATTTTTGACCCCGATTTTCATTCTGTTTGATTTTTTGAGTAGCTGACAAGTCTCACCTTTAATTTGATGTGTAATTTGTGACTATTCGCGAAAATGGTTTCCCAGAAAATTGATTTGTTCCCGAAAAATGCGCGAAATTCCCAAAGGGTACCCTTGGGGAGTTTTTAATCGAAAAAGATCGAATTTTAGGAGTTGTGGCGCTCCACAGTTTCGACCAGCACCGCCTCATTTTTGACCCGATTTTCATTCTGTTTGATTTTTTGAGTAGCTGACAGTCTCACCTTTAATTTGATGTGTAATTTGTGACTATTCGCGAAAATGGTTTCCCCAGAAAATTTGATTTGTTCCCGAAAAAATGCGCGAAATTCCCCAAGGGTACCCTTGGGGAGTTTTTAATCGAAAAAGATCGAAATTTTGGAGTTGTGGCGCTCCACAGTTTCGAACCAGCACCGCCTCATTTTTGACCCCGATTTTCATTCTGTTTGATTTTTTGAGTAGCTGACAGTCTCACCTTTAATTTGATGTGTAATTTGTGGACTATTCGCGAAAATGGTTTCCCAGAAAATTGATTTAGTTCCGAAAAATGCGCGAAATTCCCAAGGGTACCCTTGTGGGAGTTTTTAATCGAAAAAAGAATCGA